>PVJC01049037.1:0-12326 GCA_004026665.1 Murina feae | reverse complement strand
TGTGTGTGTGTGTGTTGCATCCTAAGGTAGAGAGAATGAAGCCTCAACACCTTACAATTTTTCCAAGCACTTGCTCAAATTGTAAGGGCTGCTACACTCATCTTTAATCGCATATTGCTTGTGTCTGTCATCCCAGGAAGTGGAATGACTTTTATCTAACAAAAATAATTTATAGAAAGACGGATGGTCATTGGAGTGAAAATACATTACATGTACCAAAAATTTTGGAAAAGAAGTAAGAAAACAATATTTTCAGTGTGGCTTGTCTTGTCTTTTATCCCTTTCCATCTATTATACATGCCTGGGACAACCTGCTAACCTTTACAAAACTCCAGACTTCTCTAATTTATAAACATAATTTAAAAGTATGTATTCTGTGAAAATGTAAAATAGTTCCACTTCTGTGCAAAACAATATGGTGGTTTCTCAAAAAAATTAAACATAGCATTATGATAAGATCCAATAATTCTGCTTCTGGGTGTATATACAAAGGGATTGAAACCAGAGATTTGGACAGATATTCATACACCAATGTTCATAGCAACATTATTCACAATAGCAAAATATTGGGACAATTCAAGTGTTGAGCAAAATATTGGGACGATTCCAATGTTGAGCAAAAGATAAACAAAATGTGCTGTATACATGCAATGGAATATTATTCAGCCTTAGCAAAGAAAAAAATTCTACCATATGCTACAATGTGGATAAATATTGAAGATATTATGGTATGTAAAGTGAGACACAAGAGGATTCATATCATATGATTCCCCTTACTTGATGTAATCAGAGTAGTCAAACTCATAGATATAGCATGTATAATTGTGATTACAAAGAAGTAGAGAGAAGGGGAATGAAGAGCTATTATTTAATGAGAGTTACAGTTGGGGATGATGAAACAGTTCTGAAGATAGATGATAGTGATGGTAGCATAATATAAATGTATTTAATGACATAGAACTGTGTACTTAAAAATGATTAATGCTCTGACCAGTTTGGTTCAGTGGTAGAGCATCAGCCTACAGATTGAAGGGTCCTGGGTTCAATTCTGGTCAAGGGCACATACCTCAGTTGCAGGCTTGATCCCTGGCCCTGGTTGGGGCTCCCAGGGGAGGCAACTGATCAATGTTTCTCTCCATATCTCCCCTTCCCTTCCATTCTCTCTAAAAAATGGTGAAGATTTTACAACAATAAGACACTTTTAAGGATTTTAAAAAATATATCCATTTTTAATTTTTTGAGGAAGCTCCATACTGTTTTTTATTATTTATTTATTTTCTTTAATTTAAATTATTTATTGTTGAAAGTATTACATGTCTCCTTTTATCTCCCATTGACCGCTCCCTGGCCACTCCCACCCCCTAGGACATGTCCTCACCCCCCTGGTGTCTGTGTTTATTGGTTATGCTTATATGTGTGCATAAAAGTCCTTTGGTTGATCTATTACCATCCAACTCCTGCCTTCCCTCTGAGGCTTGACAGTCTGTTCAATGCTTCTATGTCTCTGGGTCTATTTTTGTTCATCAGTGTATGTTGTTCATTCCACAAATGAGCAAGATTATATGATACTTACCTTTCTCTGACTGGCTTATTTCGCTTAGCATAATGCTATCCAGGTCCATCCATGATGTTGTGAATGGTAAGAGTTCTTTCTTTCCTACAGAAGCATAGTATGCCATTGTATAGATGTACCACTGATTTTTAACCCAGTCATCTGTTGATGGGTACTTAGGCTGTTTTCAGATCTTAGCTATTATAAATTGTACTGCTATGAACATAGGGGTGCGTATATTCTTTCTGATTGGTATTTCTGAGTTCTTGGAATATTTTTCTAGAAGTGGGCTTACTGGGTCAAATGGGAGTTCCATTTTTAATTTTTTGAGGAAACTCCATACTGTTTTCCACAGTGGCTCTACCAGTCTTCATTTCCAGCAGCAGAGTATGAGGGTTCCTTTTTCTCCACATCCTTGTCAGCACTTGTCATTTGTTGATTTATTGATGATAGCCATTCTGACAGGTGTGAGATGGTACCTCATTGTTACTTTGATAACAAAAGCCCTGCTCCAGATGGCTTCACAGAATAGTTTTACCAAATATTCAAAGAACTAAAACCTACCCTCTTCAGACTATTCAAAAAAATTCAAGAAGAACACTTTCTTCCAAGCTCCAATGAAGCCAGTATTACCCTAATCCCAAAACCAGATAAAGAAACTACAAAGAAAGAGAATAGCAGGCCAAGAGCACTGATGAACATAGATGCTAAAATCCTCAACAAAATATTAACAAATCACATCCAGCACCACATGCAAAAAATCATACACCATCACCAAGTGAAATTTATTTCAGGGATGGTACAATATCCACAAATCAATAAACATGATATATCACGCACTGTTTTCCATAGAGGCTGCACCAGTTTGAATTTCCACCAGCAGTGTAGGAGGGTTCCCTTTTCTCAACATTCTTGCCAACACTTTGTTTGTAGATGATAGCCATTCTGACAGGTGTGAGGTGGCACCTCATTGTCATTTTGATTTGCATCTCTCAGATGATTAGTGACTCCTTTGAACATTTTTTCATATGCCTTTTGGCCTTCTGTATGTCCACTTTGGAGAAGTGTGCATTTTGGTGCTTTGCCCATTTTTTATTGGATTCTTTATCGTTTTTTTGTTGTTGTTAAGTTCTATGAATTCCCTATAAATTTTGGAGGTTAACCCTTATCAGATGTATAATTGGCAAATATGTTCTTGTATGCAATATACTCTTGTTATTTTGTTGATGGTTTCTTTTGCTATGCAAAAGATTTTTATTTTGATGTAGCCCATCTGTTTATTTTCTCCTTAGTTTCAATTGTCCTAGGAGATGTATCCATAAACATATTGCTATGAGAGATGTCTGAAATTTTGCTGCCAATGGTTTCTTCTAGGATTTTTATGATTTCCCATCTTACTTTCAAGTCTTTTATCCATTTTGAATTTATTTTTGTGTATGGTGTAAGTTGGTGGTCTCATTTCACTTTTTTTCATGTATCTGATCAATTTTTCCAACACCATTTATTGATGAGACTGTCTTGACTCAGTTGTAATCTCTTGCCTCTTTTGTCAAATATTAATTGTGCATAATGGCTTGGCCTTATTTCTGGATTATGTACAGGAATATATCCCAAGAAACCAGAAACACCAATCAGAAAGATTATATGCACCCTAATGTTCATAGCAGCACCATTTACAATAGCTAAGATTTGGAAACAGCCTAAGTGCCCATCAGCAGATTAATGGATTAAAAAACCTGTAGTACATCTACACAATGGAACACTACACTGCTGTAAAAAAAAAAGGTCTCTTACCATTTGCAACAGCATGGTTGGACATGGAGAACATTATGCCAAGTAAAATATGCCAGTTAGAGAAAGATAAATATCATATGATCCCATCCATATGTAGAATCTAATGAACATCATAAACTGATGAGTAAAAATAGGCCCAGAGACATAGAAACATCAAACAGACTGTCAAACCTGAGAAGGAAGGCAGGGGACTGGGAGAAGGGAAGAGATAAACCCATGAACTCATATATGTATATGCAAGACCCATGGGCACAGATCATATGGTGGTGAAGGCCTGGAGTGGAGGATGGGGATGGAAGGGAGAGGTCAATGGGGGAAAAGAGGACACATGCAATACTTTCAACAATAAAGATTTTTAAAAAGAAACTAAAAAAATTATTCATACTTTCACACCTCCAAAAATGTTTCAAAAAGCCTTCTCTAAGAAAGCAGAAAATCCCATGGCACATCTGCATTGTAAATTTTACACACAGACAGAAATCTAGATGCTCACAAATTATTTACTTAAAGTCAAAGACCATGTCTTTTTCTTTATAATTTAACACTAGTTTTGATGTCATGGAAGTATACAGAGAAAACTTATAAACTTGGTAGGTAGATAATAATAATACAGAGAAGGAACAAAAAAAAACTGTTAAGAGACTATATGCCAAACATTGCATATTATAATACTAACCTCTGTAAACAATAACTACTGTAAAATTAAAAGAAAACATGTCAATAGAGTTGAGTGATAGGAGATAATTTCATGAAAGAACTGATGGTTGAGTTGGGTTTGAATAATAAATAATATTTGGGCAGAGAAAGGGATATAGTATGTCATTTTAAGCCAAGGGAAGATGCTTGATGTAAAAGCACATAGGTAGAAATGAATTTGGCTTATCTTTAGGACAGTGAGTAAATATCTGACTAGAGAGCATAGTAAATATCAGGGAGTAAAGTTATATCAGTTAGGGTCAACCTATGAAGTCCTTTAATATAGCTAGTTTATTTGTATGAAATTGTATTTGGGTAATTGTGCCAGATGCAGTCTCTCCCTACTTCCCACTAAAATTTTTTGAGACACACAAAAACAAAAACTCACAATATCATTGGAAGTTGGCAACAATAATAAATCAGTTGCCAAAAATATGGGGGAAATGTCCTCCAATAAGTTGTTGGAACTGAATGTAGAAACACAATTGGTAGCCAACATATGCTGTTAGGAATAGAACAGATTTGCTAGTCTGAAAGAAAATTGGAGGACCATTTTTTGCCCTTTATCTAATCTTTGGTTCAGAATTTTAAATTCTGTATTAACCATAAAACTGGTTGCAAATATTTCTACTGCATGAGGCCTCCTCTATGAGTCTTCTCCCAACTATATGTGTTCATTCTAAATCCTGTTAGAAACTACAACTCTCATGATGGTTCACTAATAATGAAGGGAAGGACTTAGAGTTAAAAGCTAATGCTAGCATTTATAGTTCCCTGAGGAACTATAGGTCAACATAGTGGACAACTAGCTATTTCCTGAATACTTGCATACCCTTTCCATAGTATACAGTTGTATTTTCGAAACAGTTCTCCATTTAGAAATTACATTCCTTGTCTTCTTTATATCTATGTATAACCATGTTTCTTATGAAGAGAAGGTGAATCAAAGTGTGTCACTTCAAGGCAGAAGTGGTCAAGTAGGCATTCTTCCCCACTATAATTTTTCTATCTTATAGCTGAAGGTGAAGGATTCAAAGGTCTTAGGGGATGACTGATGAGAGAAGACTGACTCTCTAAATGACCACATGGACATTTTCCCCCTGAATATCTCTTATCAGTTGTTTCTGAAAAATATTAATTAACAAGTCACTGAACTTTTAAAATTTGTTACCTGGGTTACTGCTATAACAAATATAGTCTGCTATAGACAAAGTAGGGTATCTGTATGCTGGTGTAGTGGTTAAAAAAGATATTCCATAAAATGAGTCTTTGAGTTTGTGGGGAAAATAAAATATCTCTTAGTCTAGTAGAACATAACAAATGAAAAACAAACAACATTAGGCACTAGGAATTGAGCCTGAAATTATGCAAGCAACCCATGTTCAGTATATAATACTACATGCATCATATACATCATCTACATTTGTCACCTGTCTTCATCATAATGAAGTAATTTAAGTAATAGCATCTCAGTTTTAGACAAGAGAATAGAACCAACTACCCAAGGTCACACAGCAAGCAATGGAACCAGGGTATGAACTCCAATGTTTCTTATTTCAAAGTCACTTTTACTACTACTTTCTAAGAGTCCCTGTAAAAAAGTTAAGATATTTGTCCAACTGGAAAATTGATAGAGAATAAAATCAAGGGACACCTACATACACTATCTGCAAGAAGTGTTTAGATTTATTCTGTGAGGTGAGTTCTTCCCTTGTCCTTGGATAAAAATTCAGGAAATTTCCCTGACTTTTTAGTAATAAGAGTCACATTTTAGTAATTAATATATCTTCAGCAATGTAAACATAAAACTATAAACTTTATTCAAAGGTGTGCTCTTTCCCCAGCTCAGGCCTACTGCCAGTCTCACTAACTTGAACAGCAAAGAGGACATGTTTTCTCTACCTTGTATTTTCCTCATTTTCCATCCTGTTAACCTTTAATTTCTTCATGATATGATAACGGTCAATGGAGAGGAGAAAATGGCAAGGAAAAGAGTGAATTTATTATACTACCATGAGAAGGAACAGACACTCTCAGGAGTTGGTAGGTGTTTAATCCTGATCTTTGCTTTCATGGATTGCTCTATTAACTTCTTAAGAGACCACTTCCTCACTGGAAACACATCACTTGCAGTTCTAATATTTGTGAATGTCTCTCTTCTGGCTGATTATCACATAAGAATTTGACCATTGACTACTGATTGGGAATATCCCTCCCATGGCCTCTCTTAGCCAAGTTCTAAGGAATTCCATGCTGGATCTTTGTGTATGTGGCCTACATATGCTCCATAAGATACACTCATGTATTCTTTGTCCCAACATACTCTGGGAGTACCGACATTGTTCAAATACAGCAACTTATATTTGTTCTGCTTTAAGAGCAAATAGCTAACAAGTCTTGCCCTTTAGATCGTATTGGAGGTATGAACCACACTTTAATCATCAGAGCCATACATCATTCAATCACACTCCAGGGAACATATTTCAAACTCTCCATGTGATTCTATAGAATACTCTTTCTTTCGTCCTGTGATAAGAGGCAAGCATCCCTCACTGCTCACACTTTGAAAAAATACTACTCATAGCATACTAACAACTCTTTCCAAAAATCCCCTCCTAAACACCCACTCTTTTATAAAATGGTCTAATATCTTTTATAGGCCAAAAATGGAGTATTTGAGTAGGATTTTTAAACAAGTATTCAGCCACCTTTGTAAATTCCACATGGTGGATTTCCACCTGTTGGTTTCTAATATTTTAGTTCTATATCCCAAATTCAGACTTAAATACTTCAATTTAACATCATATTACAAAAGAAACACAAACAAATGAAACAAAATAACAAAAACAACAATTAAAAGTAGAACAAGGAGAAGAGAGGGTAGTAAGTACACAAAAAGATATCAATTCTAAAAAGTAATCTAATTTTTAAAAATCTGAAGTCTTTTTATAAAGCAGCCTTATATCATAAATTAGTCTAAAAAACATTGTTTCCAAATAAGGATCAAATTTTTATTCTAATTTTATAGACAGTGAGATACCAAAAGAAACAATCAAAGGGTACTATTTGGTTATGTATCTCTTACCTGCTGAGGAAAATGTTGAAGCAAATTTTGAAAATCACATCTATTAGAACATTAGGATTTACAATTATGACAAAACAGGGAGAAAATGCCAACCCCAATTTCTAGGATTGCTATCTGAAAACATCCAATTTTTAGTGAAGGGACTGTGGATGGGAAAGAGACGCTCTTTTTGCATGTGACAAGTAGTTCATTTAAATAATCTTTGACCTAGTTCTGTTTAAGAAATGAAAATCATAAGTGTATGCTATTTTGGGGTACCTAATTGTACTTGTTGGAGAGATGTCTTTCTCAACAAGATCCACTGTAATGAGATTAATGACACAAATTGGAGACAGTGTAGCTAGTGACTGGAGCAGTAACACTGATGTGCTGAGGATATCCATCAGCAGTAGTACTGTTCATATTTAGTTAGCTACCTTGGCAATGGCAGATAATGTAGCCCCAGAAATTTTAATCTAGTAGAACATCAGTGTGAAATAATACTAATAGGCAAATTGAAAAGCTTCAGAAAAGCTTTAACCACTGCCAAGATGGTATGATCCACATATGACCCAGAACAGGAAGAGGAGAGGAGTTCAGGCATTTGGCTAAGATAAGCATATAAATTATTCTTTAAAGTGGGATACTTTTTAAGAGTTAAAGGGCTATATCAATAGTTATGCTACTAATAAACCTAAACTAAGACTCCCTGAGTTGTCTGGGCATATTTTATTCCTGGATTGGAGGATTACTTAAGAAGTGAGTGGCTACGACAAACACAAGTGATGTTTCCAAGATACCTAGCTTTATTTTCAGCCATAAATTATCTATATCCACATTCTCCTATCCACATAAATTTGGTATAAATTATAGTCTAGGCCTTAAATAAAAGCATATAAAGAATTTTGCTTATCTTTACTTCCTGCCTTTGAAAAATATCTAGCTTTTTTTTAATTTTTATTTTTTATTATTATATAAAGTTTTACAAAGATTAGTACATGTATCTCTTTTCCCCCCTGCCCTTCTCCATCTAGCTTTTTAATAATTTTCAAAAGTTAAGTTGATTTAGGCAATATGAGGAGATATGCAAATGAATAACACTATGAGGGTGGTTGGGAAAATAGCAGCAAAGGCTAAGGAGCTTAATTTTGATGTGGAGGATTATGAGAAGCTCTTATGTTTTGCAGAAGTGCAACTATAGTTAGTTGAATTTAGTAATATTTAGTGCCTATCCTGTGCTACATATTATCTGTCCTCGATGAATATATAATCTGTTTAGGGAGATTAGAAATCTGCACATCAAACAATTAGTGCACAAAACAGGATAATCAAATGCCAAAGTATGAATTCCAGATAATGAATATTACAATATGGCATGGGCCAGAAGTTAGTATGTATGTCTGAGTCTGTGTTTGGGGGGGTCTTGAACATAATACTCTACCCCAAATAGACATTTCATTATTTTATAAACATGGTGAAAGACATTGACAGAAATAGCTAAACTTTTACCAAAAATCTATGCTCCATCATTTCCATAGTGTGGAGTTGTCATCCAAAGATACCTGTCGAGCCAATTATGACATCTCCCTACCATAAACTTTGCATTCTTTATGACCAGGTGACCAGTTTTCTCTAATGAAATATAGGCAGAAATGATGGAGGTTACTTTGTGGATAGTTCACTTTGATGAAATTGGTGTGCTTTTGCTGCACTCAGTTCCTCCATCTGTCAACTGGATGCAAAGGACTCTGAGGCCCTAGAAAGAAAATGAGGTCTCTGAATCACTGATCAGAAACAACTGAATTTTATTGTTACATTAATGAGAAAAGCTTTCATTTTGTTAAGCCATTGAAACTTTCAGGTTTTGTTTTATTTTGTTACAGGAATTAGTATTACTATAAATAATATGGGCACTAAGTTTTGCAAGAGTCTTCACAAACAAGTCATCTCACAGTAGCCAGGGATTTAATTGCTTTCTTATTCTTTTGCTCCATTATTCAGTACTAGAGGTCCAGTGCATGAAATTCATGCACAGGGGGAAATCTCCTCAGTCCAGCCTACACCCTCTCCAATCCGGGACCCCTCAGAGGATGTACAACTGCTGGTTTAGGCATGATCCCCAGGATCCCAGGATCAGGAGTCGGACATCCCTTTCACAATCCAGGACTGCTGGCTCCTAGCTGCTCACCTGCATTCCTGTCTGATTGCTCCTAACTGTCCCCCCTGCCAGCCTGCTCACCTCCAACTGCCTCTTCCACCACCCCCCTGCTGGCCTGGTCATCCCTAACTACCCCCCTTGTTGGCTAGGTCACACCCAACTGCCCCCCTCTGCTGGCCTGGTCACCCCACACAGCCTGCTGCTCAGTTGTTTGGTTGTCCCTCACTAATCCCCCCTGCCAGCCTGGTCACCCAGTGCAGCCTGCTACTCAGTTGTTGGGTTGTCCTTCACTAACCCCCTTGCCAGCCTTGTCATCCCACTCAACCTGTTTGGTCATTCATTCAGTTGTTTTGGATATGATGGCCCCTGGCTCTTTATATATATATAGACTAGAGGCCCATTGCACAAAATTTGTGCATGGAAGGGGGCGTGTCCCTCAGCCCAGCCGGCACCTTCTCCAATATGGGACCTCTTGAGGGATGTCTGACTGCCCATTTAGGCCCAATTCTGGTGGGATCGGGCCTAACTGGGCAGTCGGACATTCCTCTCACAATCCAAGACTGCTGGCTCTCAACTGCTTGCCTGCCAGCCTGCCTGATTGCCCCTAATTGCTTCTGCCTGCCAGAGTGATCACCCTCTAACCACTCCCCTACCAGCCTGATCGACACCTGACTGCTCCCCTGCTGGCCCAATTGTCCCTAACTGCCCTCCCTTGCCAGCCTGGTTACCCCTGACTGTCCTACCAGCAGGCCTGGTCACCCCCAACTTCCCTCCCCTGCTGGCCTGGTCACCCCTAACTGTCCTACGTGCAAGCCTGGTCATCCCCAACTGCCCTCCCCTGCTGACCTGGCTGCCCCCAACTGCTCTCCTCTGTAAGCCTAGGTCCCCCCCAACTGCCCTCCCCTATCAGCCTGGTTGACCTTAACTGTCCTACCTGCAGGCCTGGTTCCTCCCAACTGCCCTCCCTTGATGGCCTCATCACCCACAACTGCCCTCCCCTGCTGGCCGTCTTGTGTTCCTATGGGGGTGGTCATATTGTGTGTTGGAGTGATGGCCAATTTGCATATTACCTCTTTATTAGATAGGATAATTATGAAATGCATTAGTTTCCCCTTGTGTTTACCTAATAATAAGTGGGTCTAAAAGAAGAGGAGAAAATAACTGATTTTCTATCAAACATTTCAGTCCCCTCACTTATTTTAAATTAATTTGAAGTCACCTAAATTCAACTGCTGACCTATTTACACAGGTTTGCAGGATGAAACAGTGAAACAGACTAGAGTATATTGGATTTAAAATTTAGTATATGTACCCTCTCCCATCTAACTCAGAATTATTTTGATACTAGATGTATTTACTGGTAATAGCATTAAATATCCCTAATCATGAGATTCTAGCTAAAAAATAGACCATGGGCTAGGGAATTTAGCATCAAAAGTGTTCAAGTAGTAGAATTTCAGTCTGTGGGCTCAGCTCCCAGTGGGGGACATGCAGGAGGCAGCTGATCAATGATTCTCTCTCAATATTGATGTTTCTATCTCTCCCTTTCCGTTCCTCTCTGAAATCAATAAAGTATATTTAAAAATATGTAGTTATAAGTAGTCCCCCATTATCTGCGGTTTCACTTTTGTTGTTTCAGTTACCCATGACCAATATTTTCAGTCTGAAAATATTAAATTGAAAGTTCCAGAAATAAATAATTTATAAGTTTTAAATTGCAGGCCATTCTAAGAGTGTGATAAAGTCTCATACTGTCCTGCTCCATCCTGACCAGGACAAGAATGATTACTTTCTTCAGCATATCCACATTCTATAGGTGCTATCTAACAATTAGTCACTTAGTAACTGTCTCAGTTACCATATATATCATAATGGTATCACAATGCTTGTGTTCAAGTAAACCTTATCTTACTTAATAATGGCCTCAAAGTGCAAAAGTAGTGATTCTGGAAATTTGGATAGACCAAAGAAAAGCCTTAAGATGTTTCCCTCAGTAAAAAGATGAACATTTTTGACTTAGTATAGAAATTAAGGAATGTCAAAATGAAATAAAATTTATAAAAGAAGCAGAAAACTATATTTGCATATATGACTAAAGGTTAATGATATCAATATGTAAGACATTCCTAAAGCAATAAGAAAAAGAAAAACATTTCAATTAATATGGAAAAATGTCATATTAAAATATTTGATCTCAAAAATTATCAAAGAAATGAAAATTAAATCTAGGTATCAGACCTCACCTCAAAAAGCATCATAAGAAAAAATATAATATACAGTGAATAATTTATTTATTATTGCTATTGGTACTATGATTCTGAAAGGAATGGCTATATATATATGACATATATAAATCATCTTCATTTTTTATCCATATACTAGAGGCCTGGGGCACAAATTCGTGCATAAGTGGGGTCCCAAGGGAGGTGAGGGGGAGCTGGGATGCCCTTGCTGGCCTGGGATCTAGATCTGTTCCACTGGCATTCACGCAAGTTGTTAGGAGCCACTTAGTGTCTGCTTTTATATTGTTTCTTCCTTGTGGAGCGTCTAGGGAAGGGAAGTGGCTGCAGTGCCCAAGGCTGACTTCCAGGAGGCTGGCAGCACTGTGGGGATTGTGCCAGTGGTATAGGTCTGTTGGTGCATGCCCCATTCTCCAGAGATTAGACCTGCAGGAATACTGATGGACTGAGTGGCTGCTGCTAGGCTGTTGGGCTGCCAGGATGGGTTTGTCAGCTGAGTGGTGTTCCTGCTGTGGGAGTATAGTGACCACCAGGGGACAGTTCCTGCATTGAGCATCTCCGCCCTGGTGGTCAGTGCATGTCACAGCGACCGGTTGACTGGCCATTCAGGTTATTCTGGTCATTCTGAGAAGGAAAAAGGGCTAATTCAAAGGTAGCCTTGATGTTCTGGGGGAAATGACCTTCAGCTGAGGCACTGCCTCCATCACCAAAACTGGATTAGCGAAACAAAGCAGAATCACTGCCCTGAGGGAAGGGTGGATTGTTAGCTGATACAGTAATCTTGAAACACCTGGGAAAGGGTAGATTGTTAAGATGGGTGGA
>PVJC01049036.1:0-12330 GCA_004026665.1 Murina feae | reverse complement strand
CTTCCTGGTGCCGCCAAGGGGTCTGGGGAGCTGCCAAGCAGGCCCCTGGCCCCTGCAGCCTTGCTTTCCCGCTCCCCGGTGCCCCACAAAGAGGCCTGGGCAGCTGCCAAGCAGGCCGAGACCGCCCCGCTGCCTCTTTCCCACTCACTAGCCCGCCACCTTGCTTTCCCACTTCCTGGTGCCCTGCAAGGGGCCTGGGAAGCCCACCAAGCAGGCCGCCGACCCCCTGCCGCCTCTTACCCGCTTCGTGGTGCCCTCCAACCCTGCCGCCTCTTTCCCACTCACGGGTCCTGGGTCCTGCGCTGTCCCGCCCTGCAGCCACTCTGTGCACTCGGGAGGTCCCTGAGCCCGGCCTGTGCCCTCTCGCAGTCTGGGACCCCTCGGGGGATGTCCACCTTCTGGCGTGCCTGACCAGCCTGGGTGAGGGGCTTTCAGGCTGCCCACAGCTCCCATTGCCCAACGTCCCAGCAAGGCCGGCTTGACGCAGGTTTCCTATAATTGATGCTGTTCCTTTAAGGCAAGGCCTTTTACTAACGAAGCCTCCTCTCTGCCTCACCTCTCAGCTTCTATAATGAAACAGTTGTTACACTTAATTGTTGCAAATGTGTGTTTTGCTTCAGGCCAAAGGCTAAGGAGCCAGCGAGCAGGTAGTTTGGCTTTCGCTCCTGCTGCAACGGATGCTGCCTAAATGTTTACTCAGGTCCGTGAGTGGCGGCCGCCATGTTGGCTGGGCTAATTTGCATACAGCCGTTCTGATTGGCTGTGGGCGTCCCGGAGAAACAGTTAATTTTACTATTCCGCTTTTATTAGTTTAGATTCTTATTGTAATGTGTATTTCTTCTTTCTGTCTTTCCACTCAGTCAGTCTTTTTTTTAATTATTTTTAAATATATTTTTATTGATTTCAGAGAGGAAGAGAGAGAGGGAGAGAGAGATAGAAACATCAATGATGAGAGAGAATCATTGATCATTTGCCTCCTGCACGCTTCCCTCCTCCCTGCAAGCCAGGCATGTGCCCTGACGGGGAATTGAACCATTACTTCCTGGTTCATAGGTCAATGCTCAACCACTGAGCCATGCTGGCTGGGCTCCACTTGGCCAATCTTACTGTTCTTCACATCCTGTGTTTCATTCATTCTCAAGAATTTGCCCAACAAATATACTCTGAGGTGAGTCTTTGGCTTTTTTCATTCTGTTAGCCCACTGAAATGCTTCTTTCTGCCTAGTGACAACTTCTGTAAAACCTTTTTTGATCCTTCACAATTATTTATATGAAGCACTGGCATATTATTATATTTTAAGTATTCAATGGTTATGTGTTGAATGAATGAATGAATGTGTGAAGCTAATAAATAGCAGAATGAGTAGAGATTCTTGATCTATATGCTGATTTCCATTACAAAGTCACTCTGTTTTCTTTAGCTACCATCTTGTCAGTACTTGTGGCTGTCTCCTGCACACTAATTGTTATACAAGTAATACCAGCCTTTAAAATCCATGAAATGATCTTTATTGGCACTGACATTTTTATCCTTTGATCCCTTACCACTTTGCTATTTCACAGTGGCCAAGATTTTCAAAGCTTAGACTGAATGGTGGTTGAACCTTTACACACACAGAGCTGGTCTGTGTCCTGAAGGCACAAATCTGGCTTCTTGTTGCAGGGCACAGTCCACGTTTAGCTTACAAAATTTCATAATAGTGGTACTGCAGTCAGTATCACTTATTTCATTTTTCCATTGCTTTTATTAATCATTTAAAAAACTTTTATGGGTTGTTTATGACACATGCTAGAAAATATTGAGACTCATCTTAATAATCTAGTAGCTAATATAGACAAACTATTTTGTTTACAAATGCATTCTAATAGCTATGCCAACTTTTAAATACTTACTATGTGTCCATCTGTAATTTAAAACTTTACTTATATCAACTCATTTACTTATCATCACAACTCTGTTATGTAGATTCTATAAATATTCCCACATAACAGATACGAACTGTTAAAAAGCTTGACTTAGGTCACAAGATTAGTGCAGGACAGAGCCTCAGTTTGAACTCAGGAAACCAGACTCAGAGAACCAGGGAATCTCTTAAGTACTTCCCTATTCTAAACAAACATACCAAAAATTAGTTTGACTTTTCAGAGTAGTCCTCTAGGGAAGTAACACTTATTCAAATAATTCTGTATTTTCCCATAACACTAAGTGCATTTCATCTTCAGGAATTATCTACAGAAGTGGTTTATAGGTCTCAAAAGCATCATAATCTGTATACTCTACTATAACACACATTCTCCTCATTCCCTTCTCTTTCCTTCTGCTCTTCTCAGCTTGCCTTAACTCTGTTTTTTGGCCCACAACCAACAGAAGTCTGGAGAGTGGGACTGGGCTGAAACTTGGGGCCCGTAATCCTCCTCCCTCCTATACCCCCAAAGGAAGTGATGAAGGGCCACTCAGAGCAGAACTTGGGACATTTCAGCAGAGTCCTTCAGGAAGCCGGCTTAGAAGGCAAAGCTGTGTTTTGCTCCTTCTCTTTCTAGTGTGATAAATCGATAAGCCAGCAGCAATTGACTGTAAGTCATTAAATCAACTCATCTTAGATTGAGAATCTCTGTTCTGCAGAGTCTATTGATAGTTACAGTAGATAGGTATCTGTGGTGTTACCTGATCAGTATTTTTATCATAGTAAGAGCACTTTAATTTTCTTTTAAAGAACACATTCACCCTCATTTTTCAAGTCCTATGTTGTGATGATCTGACCTCTGAGGTTTAAGGTTGCACATGTCAGCCAGACTTGACTGTGAGATTCAGACCTAGAACTTTTAGGACAATTGTCAGGGAAAGAGTTTGCCAGAGTTCAAAACCAACACAGTTTTCAGAGATGGAAAGAAACAGATAACTTACTTTACCATTTGAACTCCTCCATCCATTGTGCCTAAAGCCAGTTAACTGCTCTGGACTTTTTAATTTAATGACTGATATATCAGTAAGGCAGAGTTAAATAGCTTTTGCAAACCAAAATAATTATGACTACCAAATAATTAGGAGCAGACCTATGCCAATCAGGTAATGTTCACTTAAACTGATTGTCAATGTAACTGGCCAAACCTTAGCTGAAACACTTTTACTATCTGCCAAACACATATCAAACCTCCTGTGCTCACATAGTCATTGGCCTTCCAGTCTTCAGAAGAATGTTACATAGTGAGAAAGTTCTTATTCATTCATTACAAATATTGATTAGACACCTACTATGAGCTTGTCAATGTATTTGACAAGAGGATACGATATTTAACTTAATCAAATCCATTTTTGGGGCTTAATTGAGGCCACAAACTTATAGCAAGGTGAACATCAAGCACATAACTTCACAAATAAATGTAAAATCACAAATGTTCAAGGACTGCCATGCAATGATCTGATAGCCTATCCTATATAAAAAAAAGCCTACTATGCTAAGTGTCCAACTGTTTGTTCGACCATTTGACCAGTTACTATGACATGCACTGACCACCAGCCAGGGGGGCAGATGCTCCTACCAGTAGGTTAGTTTGCTGCTGGGGTCTGGACAATCAGGATTGGGTGAGATGGGCTAGACATGCCCTGGAGCCCTCCCGCAGTCCCTCCCTGGCCCCAATTGGGCACTGGTAGGGTCCTTCAGCCTGGCCTGCACCCTCTCACAATCCAGGACCCCTCAGGGGATATTGGAGAGCCAGTTCCAGCCTGATCCCCACAGGCCTAGTTGAGGGACCCCACCAGTACACAAATCCCTACACTAGGCCCTGAGTAAAAATAATCAAGGCATTTGACCTTATCAGGAAGGGCAGGAACACCTACCTTTCCTGGGTAAGTGACTACCCCTTTTATGGCCAGATGTAAGTTCTCTTGAGGCCCCTGGCCAAGCACTACTGAGATCTTCATGCTCATTTGACACAACATCCACCTTCTCCTCCTCCTCTGGAAAAGTGCACTGGGACCCTCAGGAGGAAGAACTTGGAGAAGCCTTCAGCACAGCCTCAGGGAGTGATCACAGACATATCTGAGCGGAAATTCTGGGGTCCCAACAGCCCAAGGGGTCGTCAATTGTCATCAGTTGGGGCTCCAACTAAGCTTGTCCTCTGAGTCAGCCCAAAGGACCCCTCCCTACCTTGGGAGACGTCAGTGGAAAGATGGTCACAGTGAGGCCTCCTAAGACTAGGATCCAGAGCAGTGGCCATGTTGGACCCAGTCCAAGGGAAGGAGGAGCTCTTGAGAGCAAAGCCTGTACATGGGACAGAAGTGCAGAGGACACAGGTGGGAGTAGAGAGCGAGGGAACAGCATGGACCAGCATTTCAATGAGAAAACACATTCTTCATCATTAGCAAGGTAGCCTGTACTTCAGGTTTATGTTTTCAAATGTCTTAAATGACTTGCTTATGTTTTAACATGTCATAAATATGAATATGAACAATGCCAAATGCCACTCAATGTAGGTGTACTAAAATTGTTGCATAGTGTGATTTTCACACCAAGCTGTTGTCTCAAAATAACCAAATCACACAATTACACATGGAGAGAAATGCACAATAAATATAATAACTCCCCTCCCCCAAGAAACTTCTTGGTTTATTTTGAAAGAAATGACATATTCTGTACAGCCTTCAGCTACCTAATCATTTTGGGACTGGTTTAGCTGAGTGACAGTCACTGAACGTGTACACAGCCTATATAGTGACAGGAGAAATTTACTGGCATTTTTCTTGTGTAATTAAATAGTAATCAGTGAGTGGTAATTTAAAGGCCCATATATATGGATGTGTGAGAAAGCATGGCAGCATGATTTACTAAACTCTGAGTCTTAATCATTTCTACATTGGCTACATTTCTAGGTTTCAAGGCACTTAGTTAGGCCTGCTGTGGAACTTGAAAGAATTTATAGCTCTAAGGCATGTACAGATGTATTAAAGGCACACATTAAACCCATGGGCATATAGGAGATTCAGTATGTAAAAAGTACTTTTTTCTAAGTACTGGGAGATGATGTCTCCACAGTATTTTCTATTTTGGTTCTGAGTGCTACGATAGTGGCAAATTGGTTATGAAACGGTTTGCTCCGCTTAACCAATTTTATCAGTTACTGCTATTAAGAATAAACATTTTTTTAATGGTTGAGAGTGCACATTCTGTAGAACACTTTAAAAATAACACCTTAAAACAAGTCTGTTTGCTTTATAAAGGAGAGTTTTAACCAGAGGAGAGTTTATCTGATTTCCTTTAGAAAATGTGTATATTCATCAGTCATTATCATAGCATCAAGTTTAGCAAATTTTGTCATTTAAATAATTTCAGTTATAAATTCCAGTTTCCTCCTCTTATGTAAATAGCCTCAAAATTGCTTTGGAGCAGAATCTCTCCAAATATGGTCTCAGCCTAGAGGTGATTTTTTTTTTTTTTTTTTTTTTTTGAAAGATTTTTTTTTTTTTTTTTTTAGTTACATTAACTCTCTAATGTAAAAACCCATGAAACCCAGTGAAAAGAGAATCTGAGAAATACTTTCACTTTGATAAATCTGAAATGTTGGAACTTTCAAGTTTAAAATTTCCCCTGGGGCACTGTAAGAAAACTGACAGGAGATAAGTTTTAAAGAATGTTATAACATTTAGAAGTTATAAATAAATTAAACAACATAGGTCATTGCACAAATGAGCATTAACTATTTCTATCAGGCCTGAAATTTTCATGACCCACATTTCTTCGTTTTGTACTCTGAAGTCTGTATTCATTCCCGGAGGTTTTTTTTACAGCTCCTAGAGCTGCGTGGGAAAGAGGAGAAGCCAGAGAAGGTGAAGAGGGTGGGAGTGAGAGCCGAGGCTCCGCCACCTTCATTCACGGGCGCTTCAGGCTAAGGGCTCCTCTTCTCAGGACTGACCATCAGGCACCTTGCGTTACTCACAAATGAAGCCGCATTCCATTCAAGTAAAACAGAGACATTTCATATATAGCAAAGAAGGCCAAACAAAATGTTATTTCTTCATCCTAAGTAATGGTAACAGGGATGACACAGTTTCCAGGTATCAACTCACCAAAAATGGCACTATTTTTCCATCCCTTTGAGGTAGCCTATATAAAGGGTGCTTTTGCTCTGCAGATCTGTCTGTGGCATTCCCCTTCAGATTCAATTCTAACTTGATTTTTGTGAAAAAATTGAAATTAAGAGCTAGGTTAGCAGCCAAATAATTCCAATTGCCATGTGTCCTACACTTAACTAAAACATTCCAGGCAAGTATGTGTTTAAGCTAGGAAAGCTATACAAATAATGATTATATTTATTTTAATTTCTGTGTCCTTCTTTGGGGTGCAAAAGGGCTGGAACATTTTGGGCACATATTTGTTGAATGGAGGATGGAATAATCATTGGCTCTTTTCAAAGACAGCAACTAATAAATCCTATGGCAAAGAACAAAGCAGAGCCAAAGTATGCAAAGTATAAATGTTCAAAGTTCCAGAATGTCAACTTACTGAAACTTAAATAAGTCATCTACTAACACTCTAAGGCTGTGTCTTCCCCTCTGCTCCTGACAACTCCCAATTTCATATTATTTGCAAATTCAATTAGCCTGCTCTTTACTCCTGTCACATAGCCCATCTGACCTCCTCTGTCTTTCTGCTCCATTTCACCCAGCTATCCCCACAGATTTCCCTAGGAACAGAGGAATACATTTTATAAGTCTGATTTATCTCTACTTCCTATTTTCTCTGTTGTGCTCAAAGGAGAAGAATTATGAGAACATGTAGTTCTGTACAATTGGGCAAATCTCTGGAACCATTCTGCCTCCCTCCTTATTATTACCTAATGTATGCAATAATTCAATGAATTCATATGTGATTAATAACTTTATACAACATTTCTATGTGTATTTATTATGTGTTATTATTATCTACAAGTGGCCTACCACTTATAATTGTCATGTGGGGAATTTGATGGTACATGACTATGACATCAAATTCACATTGTGTATCTCAATGTGCACAGCAAAAAATAAATTTGTCTTGGATACTAAGCTACCTGTGTGGTTATAGGCACAAATATTATCTTTAAATAAAAGAGTATTTATGTGACGGCATTGACCTTTTAATTAAATGGATATGGCCAGAGTCAATCATCTATTGACAGGTATTTACATAGCAAGTAATTATAGGGTGAAGATTATTTTGGTTATAAAATCAGAGGGAAAGTCATACAAACTTTAGAAATAGAGTCACCAAGTAATCTGTAAGAACATGTAATTGCTATGTTTGTTAACCGGAATTTACCAAGGAAAACTAAATTCTTACGGTAAGTAATATTGTTAAGTGACTTATAATTGAGGGCATTAGTATGGTTTTTATTTTCTTAGTGATTAGGAGTCTGAAATCTCTAATAATATTTATATCCATACTAATATGTGAAAGAATATTAGCATAAAACTTTTTGTGCAACTACTCTGCTCTGTTGTTAAGAAGCTAGGGCATTTCAAAGCTGAAGTGGTGGGGGAGAGGGTCATCTCAGCTCATCCTAATTTTAGCCCAAGGACAGTACTTCATACCTTTCATACCTGTAAATGCCCTAGAAATATTTCTTGAGAATTCTATGTCCAGCATTGATAAAAGATAGTACTAATATGGGGAATTATCAAAACATAATTTCTGGCAATTTGAAGTTTTGATGCATAAATTTTGTAACATATTTTATCTTTATACCAGTGGCCCAGTATACGAAATTCGTGCACATTAAAAAGGGAATTAATTAGAGGAAATATTTTAATATTGCTATTTTGTTTCCATCCCTCAATCGCAGTCTCTGTCTCTCTTTGTTTTTCTCAGCAATCCTCCAGGCCTCCTGCCTCCCTCTTTCCCACCCTCTGCCTGCCCTAGAGCCTCATTCTGAGAGAGGCTCCAGGAGGGAGCTGGGAGGGAGGGAAAGAGAGAAAAGGCTGTGAGCTGGTGAGTGCTGTGTGTGTCTGTGTGAGTGTGGTTGTGGTTGTGTACCAGGCACTGTCTCTCCTGGTGCCCCGGTAGAGAGGCCTGTACCACAGGTGCTGTGGCAACCCAGTACTCACTGCTGCCGCGGTGCGGAGGAACTTTGGGAGGCAGTTTGAAGATACTGGGAGTCTCCAGAGGGGAGGCCACCCTTCTCCATCCCTGTCTGTGTCTTTGGCTCCCCTGCTCACATCTGAGCAACACAAGTCGAGTTGGGGAGGGATTGGTGAAACATTTCAGTTCCTGGCCCCCACAGGCTTTCCTTCCATCCAGGCCTCTTCAGCCCGTCAGTTTTGTTTCCATCTCTCCATCCCAGTCTCTCCCAGTTTCTGTCTCTCTTTGTTTTTCTCAGCAGTCCTCCAGGATTCCCTGCCTCCTGTTTCCCTCTTCCTCTTTCCTGGCTGGGAGGGGCTGGGGCCAGTGGGAGAAACTCCACCCTCTGTCTGCCCTGGGGCCTCATTCTGAGAGAGGTTCCCAGAGCTAGCTGGGAGGGAGGGAAAGAAAGGAAGAAAAGGCTGTGATCTGGTGGGCGCTGTGTGTGTGTGTGTGTGTGTGTGTGTGTGTGTGTGTGTGTGTGTGTGTGTGTGGTTGTGAGTGAATGTGAGTGCCAGCCCTGCCTCCCCTATCCCATCTCCACTGCCACAAGTTCCCACCCATCAGAGCCTGCTGCACACACAGCCTGGGATGTGATGGACCCAGGGTTTTCATATATTAGGATAAGGTGTCTGAATCCAGAGACTGGATCAAATCTCAGAAGAGAGGAGTACTCTTCTTCCATCTACTCCCTCCCTCTCTAAACTCACCTAAACAGTTATAAATTATTATTGAGTTGTTCTAGTCTCTAAGTTCAAAACTTATGCTTATTACGAAGATACAAATTAGGACCTATGGCTACAGATATAATGATTTTAAAATTGTTTTGAATATACATTTCTTGAAGTTATCTACTCAAGTTACCACTCATTTATGTAATAATTAATGGCTGTTTCCAATGTCCTATTGTTAATTCAGAGTTTCAGTGGACTATGACTTCAGGCTACTGTAGGTCCACAACACAGATGGTTTATGTCAAATGAAGACAAATACTCCAAATTAACTTCTGCTCAGGCGTAGTAGTTTCTGTGTCTTTTTGTCTTAGATATTGCTGGAATTTGAGGGAAAGTGTCAACAGATTTTGGGGATCAAATGAGAAAGTCCTACCCAATCTATGAGCACAATGAACCAGGAGACTGGGAAGATGAGAACATTACAAACGTAAAAGAACAGGAACCTTCAAACTCAAAACATGTCTTTTTAAGCCATCACTAAATGATTGTTAAAGTGGGTGCATATCACTTGGTTAAATGCTTTTACCTATCATTTGCAAAGATAGAAGAGCAGTTGTTAGTTAACATAAGTAAAACAAATTCAAATAATTTTATCTCAACACAGCAGCATGGTCAATGAAAAATCTAAGTAAAAAAGTTACCACGATCAGATTTTCTAAGTCTATTGGCATTTCCAAGAACTTTTAAATGACAGCAACCACAAGAGGTGGAGCGAATGATTCTGAGTACGTGCTATGTGCCAGGCAACCTTGAGTACTTCATACCTCTCAGCTCATTAAACTATTCATATAAATGGGAAAACTAAAGCACTGAGATAACATTTTCAATTCTGGGGGTTTGTATCCTTATGCTATACTTCAGGATGTTTCTGCTTCTAGCATTTCCAACTTCACCAAGACCAATGGCTTTGGCCCTTACCTCTATTTTTTTTTTTCTTTTTTCATTATGCTTACTCTAGGAAGCCAATTTGCAGAAAATAAAGTTTGGTATTAATCTGGCTTCATACACTGAGGAAAGGCTGAGAGAAAGTATGCATTTAACTATAAAAATATACACACACAATACATTGTTAAAAGTTAAGTGCCCTCCCTTTTTTTCCATCTTCTTTGCTTAAACACTCCTCATAAAAATGGTATTTCTTGGCAAGAGAAATCATTTTTCCTTTATGTCAGAGTCACTGTTAAGTTCACATTTGTGTTTGCAAGTTCTGTTTCCAACTTTCCACTCCAGCTCTGTCCCCCACAGCAAGACGAAAATCACGGAATTTGCATATTGTGTTTGTGAAGTAGAGTAGCTGTCTCAGAGAGAAGCACCAAAGGGTTAGAAATCATGAATATACACACACGTTGTCACAGAATCCTAATCCAACATATTTGTCCTCTACTTTTATATATTTCTCTGCTTTCAATTAAGACGCTTTATTAAATAGCATTCAAACATGTGAAAGCAAAGACAGAGCCTGACAGAATTTCAACAGGTTCTGTGCATTCATACTGTATGTCACCTCTTAATTAGCAACCAAAACGCAATGAACAGATTGTACAGTTTACCATCCTAGCCCAGCTCCTACACTTGCTATTTGTGCGTACACAGCATATTTAAAGAGACCCCCATCCAGTGGGATTTTCATCCTTGTTCCAACCGTGGAACAGAGAACCACCATCAACTAAATGCCACTTCGAGGATGTCTTAGCCTGCAGCAGCAGCTGGCATTACCAAGCAGTTGAAAGGACATTTTAATCTCCGGTTTAATGCATTTTTTTCCACCTGGGATAAGAAGCCAAAATTGCTGTTAGCAAAAAATGCCTTAGTCATTAACTGAAAGTGCCTTTTTAAAAAAGTGTTCCATTACTCCCCTACTGGGAAATTTCAGACTTTATTAGCATTTTTTGAATTTGTATTAGTAGTACCTGAGTGGTAAAATGCTAACGGATGAACACTTAGCTATTTTCCACAGATTTCACTTTGGAGCTCTGCTTGTATAGGAGAGGGAGAGGGAGAGAGAGAGAGAGAGAGAGAGAGAGAGAGAGAGAGAGA
This sequence comes from Murina feae, assembly GCA_004026665.1. NCBI lineage: Eukaryota > Metazoa > Chordata > Mammalia > Chiroptera > Vespertilionidae > Murina > Murina feae. The sequence goes on along the minus strand of PVJC01049036.1, from coordinate 1,466 downwards.
GATATTACTATATCGCATCCTCATCTAGTTCTCCAGGATTGAAGTCCATATTCAGAGGAGTTATTTTAATTTTCTATTATTCTATCCCTGCAGAGACTCAGAAAAAATGAATTTAAGGACTCCTGTTTATATAAGGGCAACTAAGAGAGTATTAAATGTGCTTTGAATACAAGTCTGTGTATTTAAATAACATGCATGCTGGGCTGATATTGCCTTGCTTTGGTGATCAGACTGCATTGAATTCAGGCTGTAAGAAAATAGAGATCCTCCCATCCAAACACTTGCTGATAGTGAAAGGATTGATCTGTCACTTCAGAACAAGACCTAAGTTTGAAATATAAGAGCCATTCAAGCCATGACTTGAATCAAACATAACTCAGACTGAGATTCAATCACATTTTTAATTATTTTATTTTGTATCTGCTAAACAGCCACCTAAATTTTAGAAATCTTCTAAAATATCAAGTAAGCTTAATACAGCTTAGGTTTGCTTTGGTTTCGCTTCTGGAAGAACTGCACTCATTAGCTATAGGCCAACATAAATAAATATAGAAATGTAATACAGCCACTTGGGTCCCAGATTGAAAATATATTGAAATCTACCAAAATCTTCGACTCTAGTAAAAACTGAAGAGGAAAAGTGAAAGGTCAAAACACTTTTGACAATAATGAAGCATGTATTTATTTCATCCTTTAGTATCATATTTAACCAACTGAAAAACATAGTATCATCTTCTATAACTGCCCAGAGACCCTCTTTCTGCCCAGAGTTTTACTTCTGCTCTTTCCTGGTTTGGTAACCCAGGAAGCAAACATCTTTTGATATGCAGAAACTATGGTTTCCTTAAGGTATAAGTGAAAATGCCTTCCTTTTCTAATACATGGTGAGGCAGCCGGGATAAAAATAGACTATTGGATTTAACAGGGATTAAGGCTAACAAGGCACAAGTCCCCCAGGATGTGTTTTTCTAGAGAAGTATGAGACAGTGGAGCACGAGGCCTGACTTAGAGAATATGTAGGAAATATAATGAGAGGATAAATGATTAGGCATTTTCTAAAATTGCTTCTCAGAAATAAAAACTAAAATAATATTAAAAGTCACACAATAGTAGCCTTTCAATGGGTCAGCATAAATATTCCATACCAATTAGCTATATCTTTATTGCATCCCTGACTCTAAGTAGCTTAGATGTGATGAACAAAACTGCAAATGCCCAGTGTGCCTCGCTGATTGGGACAGTTAGATATGTATACAAATAGACAGATAGATCTAAACTAATAAAAGCGAAATATTAAAATTAACCGTTTCTCCGAGACAGGGTAAGCCACGCCCACCAGCCAATCAGAGCGGCTGTATGCAAATTAGCCCAGCCAACATGGCGGCCGCCACTCCCGGACCTGAGTAAACAGCCCTTTCCATTGCGGCAGGAGGGAAAGTGAAGCTGAGCCCCTCAGCTCAGCTCCG
>PVJC01049035.1:0-12317 GCA_004026665.1 Murina feae | reverse complement strand
GCATCTCCCTGCCTGCCTTTCTTCCCTTTTTCCTTCTTTTTTTTTTTCCTCTTTTTTTTTTTTTTTTTTTGCTGCAGCCCCTTTGGTCTATTAGTGCAGTTAACCTTCGCTGGTTCAGCTGGAGAAGGGTTAATGGAGACCGGGCCGCTGCAGCCTCTGGGTCAGCGAGGCGGCTCCAGGCTGGAGCCTCCACGTCAGATCACTGAGGATGGACCCCGAGGTTCCCGGTCGCCTCACACATGAGCTTGTTGCTCGAACCCATTGGGATTCATAGATTTTTTTTTTTTTTAAAGATTCTCCAGTCATAGCTCCTGTTGCCCGCAGGAGCCTGCACTGAATTCTCCCAGCTGACAGCTGGTGGGGGGGGGGGAGGAGATGATTGATTGATTGATTGATTGATCATCAACTATCAGTTCCTCCAGGAAAAGCAGATTTTTAGGAAAAAGTCAGGGGAGGAGAGAGAAGATGCTCCCCTTTCCTCACTTTGCACCCCTCCTTCCCCCCCTCCCCCAAAATCAGTGCCCTCTTGATTCTGTACAGCTCTCTCCAACCTCAAGGCTGGTCCACAGGAGAGAGGGAGGCTCCCCCTTCCAGAATGGCGAAGCCAGCTGCTGCTTGAGTTTGGGGAACAGACTCCCCCCAAAGCCTTGCTAACCCTCTGGCTTTTCAGGCGCCTGCACCCAGCCTTGGGGCCCCAGCTTGGTGCCATCGCTGGGGGTATGGGGGGGGGGGTTAAATACCCCTAAAGCCATTGTTGGTGTGGGTCACCCTGTCCCTGCCTTCCTCCTCAGGCTTCCTTCCACCTGCCCAGGAGCCCCGAACCTGGAATCCACGGGCCCTGCGCTCCCCAGCTGGTCCTGCCACCCCGCGGCCGCTCGGGACACTGGGTGGGTGGCAGGGAGAAGCAGCAATTCCGGCTGGGCCACCGGGTCCTCTTTAGGAACATTCAAAGAGGGGACCGGGATGTCAGGGAGAAAGTGCCAGGATGCGGTGGCGGGTCTGGGCGGGGGGCAATATGGAGGGGAAACGCGCGCGCGACTGAGCCCCAGGGGGCGGCCCCGGGGACTGCGCGGTGGCGGTACCTGCCCGGGTCCCCGCGCCGGGGCCCGCGATTCACTCCCGCGGCCACCTGGCCGCTCACGGCGGGGAGCCTGTGGCTTCCGAGCCCGCGCCCCCGTGCACCCCGCATCCAGCCGGTGCGGAGGCCCTGCCGCTGGCTGCGCCCCGGCGTCGCCCGTCGAGGAGGGAAGGACACAGGCCTGCGCCCGGGTGCTCTGCGGCGGCGGGCGGGCCGCCCCCTTCGAGGCCGGCGCCCCCCTCTCCCCGCCTCGCCAAATCCCTGAAAGCCCGGGCCCCCTTCGTCACCCCGGGGGCTCCTAATCACCCAGTATCGATTTCCCTAACTCTTTTCATCCCGTTGAAGACACATCTTAAAACACTTGGAGTGTGCTCCGGGCTTTATCCGCGCTAATAAAATGATTTACCCTGCTCTCCGCGCGCGCCGCACGGAGGAAAATCGTTGGAGCCGCGGCTATTTGTGTGTGATCAGTAAATATTTAGTGCGGCGACATCCTCGGCCCGGCGCCCGATCGATGCGGGCCCCACCGGGAGGTGCGCACGGCCCGGGCGGGGCCGCGCTGGGCCCTCCGAGAGGGGGCTCTCCCGCCCTCGCCGCCGGCCGCTGATTTACGACCTCCGCAACCAGCACGGGGGGGGGGGGGGGCGACAACGCGCCTGGAAAATGGGCTTTGCAACCTTTTTCCTTCTGACATTCAGCCGCCTCCCCAGGCGCTCACTGTCGCCCCTGCTGCCCCCTAGCCCGGCCCGACCCAGGGCGCCCCGTGTGCGCCCCGTGCGCGCTCGGTGCAGCCGCGCGCTGCGCTCGCGTCTCCGCGCCCCCGGGACCACCGATCGCAGCCGTGCGCCGCGGCTGGGGAGGCCCAGGCCCCTGCTCCGGGGTCGTCGCCTTTTTGGCAAGAAGCACTCCGCCTGCCCACACCCCAGAGGGCGGAGGGGGTGGGCGAGAAACCCCCAGCCGCCTTCTCTGAACCCGGAGCTACCTTCCTGGGTACCTCGTTTCCTGCCCCCGTCATCCCCCCACTTCTCCAGCTGGGCCTCGACGCCCTCGGGCCAGATGGAAACTTTACTCTCCACGCCGCCGAGCAGCGTCCGTTTCCTTAGAAGCGGAAAAGCGCTTGGTGGGGAGGTGTTGGAAGGGGGCCTCCTACCCTGATCTTGGTTTCCAGGGGGGTGGGGGGGGACTGCGGCCGCGACAGGGCCAGCGTCTGCGCCCCTCGGGCCCTCCCTGTCTCCCCCGGGCGCACACTCTGTCCTTATCATCGCAGGCCTGCCACCAAGCCCAGGGCGCGCGACCCAAAGCGGGGCCCAGCACGCACTCGCCACCCCCTACGGGACCCGCCACCCCCGGGCAGGATACAGAGTCCAGGGAGGAGGGTGTGAGCCGTACTAACGGCCTGGGCTTCCCTCCCCTGCGCTGCCTGGGCCAGAGGCGCGGGCCTGGGGCTCCAGCTGCCAGCCACCTGTTAGCGGGCCTGCTCGCTTCTCACCTGCGGCCGGGGCCTCGGCGATCCCGGGGCCCAGGGGGAAGGTGAACGACCCTGCGGGGTCCGGGCACCCCTCCCCGTCGCCGCGCCCTCTCCTTTGTCCTACACGTGATTTTCTAAACCGCCTTATCTGCAGACGATATCTTTATCCTAATGCATACTTAATTGGCCCGTCCTGACTGTCCATATAAAACAATTTAATTAAGGACGCTTTCTTGCCTTGCAGAGCAGAGAAAGGACCCTGCCCGGTGCCCATTGTCGTTAGCACGAATACAGGCAGAAAATGTAGCACAAGTTTTTGGTTGAAAGAGCACCTCTGTGCCCATTGAAGGGCGTTGATCCGAGAGGACAGAAAGGACAAGTAAAATCGATTTGAAGCGACCCTCTCTGTCCCTTTCACACCATTCAGAAACCCCATTCCTTCTAAGACAAAGACCAGCGCTTGGGAATTCTCAGGGGGGAAAGGGGGACTCCAGTCCCACAAGCCTGGGGCACTTTTTAAAAAATCCTGGATATTGCCCTTGAAACCGCTCTCGGTGCTGTGCGCCCCAGTGCGGGGTTTGGCAGGCACCCCCTTCCCAAGCGCCAGGCTGGCGGCTCACCACCCCCTAACTCCTCCTGCCTGGGCCTTCCGGCCAGACCAGCCTTTTAGGGTTAGTGCAGCCCTCACCTTTGACCTCCACGATCGCAGTGGCTGCCAGAGGGTGTGGAGCTATCACTCAGGCCAAACTTAAAACAAAACAAAGCCCCCAAAATCTTTCTCGGCCGCCAAACCCGGTGAAACCAGGTCTGGTCGTCCCGGCCTGAACCCCCTTCCCCCGGCAAGCCACCTCCGCCCTCAATTTTATTTTGTTCTGTTTGCAAGGAACTGCCCTCGCCACCCGGAGAGCAGAAGGGGTTGTCAGGGCTGCCTGTGGCCGGCTGCAGCGAGTTGTCCTCCATTAGGGACCTGAATGCCAGTTTATCCGCCAGGCGCCTGGGCCGGGGAAGGCGGTCATTCATCAGACCTGGCTGAGAAGGGAGGAGTGGGAGGGGGAGAGGGGAGGGGTAGGGGAGAGGCTGGGCTGTGATCACCTTCACCTGCCCGGAGCCCAGCCCCCCTGTTCAGCTATCCCTCGACCTTGTGCTGGGGTTAAAGGGGGCGGGCGGGGGGTGAAAAGGAGGGGGGCGCCCCCCCCCATGACACAAGTGGCCTCCTTCTTGGAGAGAATGAGTTCACCACCTCCCCAAGGAACCTCGCCATCCATCCATCCCCTCGGTGCAACTGATGAGCTAAACCGCAAGGCAAAACTTCTGTAGCCTATATTTATGGTATTAATGAATAGTTAAAAAAAGATTTACACTTCTTATGATCAATATTCGGAGCTATTTCCCTCAAAGTATATAATTACAGTGTCTTGGGGTTTTCATCATTGTTTTTGAGGTGGCAAACCCATTTGTAATTTTCATTAGCCAGTAAACATGTAATTAACATTCAGCTCTGTGTTTAACTTAATTCCTGTTTAAGACAAGGACAAGAAGCAGCCGAAAAGCTCGCCGTTCCATTTGTCAAGTCTGACATACATCTTACCATACCGTTTCCTAAAATAAAAGATCCCGTGTTTCCCATTATTCTTCTCTTAAAACAAAACACACAAAAAATCCATTAGTTGAAACTGTGTTAAACGGCAAGCCGTCGGCCATAAGTTACTCTCGCTTTCTCTAATCACTTGTGTCCCCGCTTCCTTTATTCATTCTGGGGAGGGTGGGGGGCTGGATGGGGGGGGGAAATCAAATATTCATTATCTGATGACAAGACATGGGGAACCCCTCTCCCCCCACCCCCCAAGGTACAGGTTTCCTCTGTAGGAAAGTTCTAGAATAGAGACTGGGGATGGGGGGTGGGGGCACGGATCTGTAGGGGAGGGGGGAACCACTGGGGAGAACTCCAGTGAGAAGTAGGAAAACGGGGGGTTCCATCACATTCCTAGGAAAAACATCGCCTTCCTATTTCCAGCCCCATCTCTGACCCAGGAGCCTGCTGCCTCTCTCCCCCCCCCCTCCACCCCTCCTCGCCCACCTCTGTTTCCTCCCAACTTGCTGGAGGATTAGCCCGCATCCCTCCCGACCCCAAAACAGCGGAATCCGGGCTGCACGCCTCGCTCACTCGCCCCTGCCTCGCAGCCCATCGCCTGGAGTTGCTGGCGCTTCTCTGGGGCTGAGCAGTCTGCTTGCTCCCAGCCTCGGACTAAACTCATTAAGTTGGGAGATTTTTTCTCTCTCTCTCTCTTTCTCTCTCAATTGGACTGGGTGTTTTGAAAGTCTCGTCTTTCCAGCCCCAAACAAGGTGTAACAACGCACTCTTCCTTCTAAGGAATGAGATGAGAGACAAGGATCACTCCAGACAGCTCCCTACCTACGGTTTGGGGTGGTTTTTTTTTTTTTTTTCTTTTTCCTTTTTTTTTTTTTTTTTTTTTCTTAAAGGCGAGGCTCGCATTCCTCAGCAGCTATGTACCAGCTCCCTGAAACCTCCTCGCTCTAAAGTTGGCTGCAGGGTTTTCCCGAAGGCTCTGCGCGCAGGACACGCGGGCGGCAGCTTCCCCCCACGAGGTGGCCCGGGCGCTCCCCTTCTTCACCTCGCCTCCGGTTCCCTGCCCGCGAGCGCCTACTTTTTTTTTTTTTTTTTTTATCAGTTTGCACAATCGCTTAGATAAACACCGAGGAAGAGAGTCTCTTTAATTTATCAAAGACACATCATTTCAGGGGTCCAACAAAGCGCGTAGTGCACCCGCCAAACTCAAGGACACTTCTTCCAGTTTTAGGAGGAAGATGCAAGCGATCTGGGACCTTGAACAAGGAAAATATGGTTTTGGTATGTTTGCTTACAGTATTTTTTTTCTCCCCCCTCTTTCTTTTTTCTCTCCCTCTCTCTCTCTCTCTCCCTCTCTCTCTCTCTGCTTTCTTACTTTTCTCCTGGTGCCGTGTGGGGTTGTTGGGGGATGACTTGGGGATTCCTCCCCCCCCCCAAAAAAAAAGAAAAGAAAAAGAAAAATCATATTGCTAACGCGTATGAAATGCCTCGGGTTGTGGTGTAAGGGGTTTGGGGAAGGGGGGGCGGCCAGTTCATTGCGTTGCCATATTTTATTACATGTGTGTGTGTGGTGGAGGGGGGCGAGGGGGGAAAATACGATGGCGAAGGTGCCAAAATACGGTTAAAACCGAAGGGGACAGACAGACGGCGGTGCCTCCCCTCGCCTCGCCCTCCTCCCGGTCTGCTCCAACACCATCGCCTCCGGGAGAGGCGACTGCAAACCGGTCCTCTGCGCTGCTTCTCCAGGCGGGGGGACGCCTGGGGGTTGCTAGCAAGCAAAGCAGCCGCTGGGCTGGCACCCGGGCGGCGGGATGTGCTGGTGGCCGGGCCGCTGGGCTGCGTTTGGCCACTGACAGCCGGCCGTGCGCGCGCGCGCGCGCGGGGAGGGAGGCGAGCTCGCCGGGCGCCTGGGCCGCGCGGGGCCCGGGGAGGCGGCGAGGGCCGAGCCCGGGGACGATCGCGCCGCACGAGGGTACTCACCGTCTCGCCCTCCGGTGCTGGGGCTGGCGCGCGCCGCTGTGCAGGCAAACGGGGGTCCCTTTCGGCCCACTCCGGCCACACCGCCGCGAGAGGCCATGCCGGGCTGTGTCCAGCACGTTCCAGGCACGGGGATCCTCATTTTTTAAAAAGCCAGCGAGAAAGAGAGAGAGAGGAGGGAGAGAGAGAGAGAGAGACGACAGAGACAGAAAGAAAAAGAGAGGAGGGGGTGAGAGGGACGCACATAAGATCAGGGGGGTGGGGAGTGGGGGGGAAATCATCACCTCGCCCGCCAGTGACACGGGAGACGCAAGAGGTGGCGAGATGAGGGTCCGGTCCAACCCAGCCAGAGGCCCATTCATTCCCGATCCCGGGGAAATGATGCCGCTGAAAAAAAAGCCCCAGAAGTTTCATTCTCCTGCGCCTCCGCGAGCCTCTCTCTCGAGCCGTTTCCCTTTAAGAACCTCTTTTCTCTTAAAGTTGGATTTTAGGCAGCGAGGCGTCTTACACTAGGGGGCAGACAGATACTGCACTTGCTCCACAATCTCCAGCAAATTTTTTTTTTTTCCTTCCCTTTCCCTCCCGGCATATGCTCCGATTTAGCACTGTAAATTTTTCAGGGGGACCCAACTCTGACAGCCCCTGGTGATTTTCAAAGTACCACAAGCCAGCGGGTAAAAATTGCATTACTTGGAAGTTGAGAGGCACACAATGGAAGCCGCTTCCCCTATTCAGGCCGCTGCAAGTGTGGTGGAAGGGAAAAACACACAGGAGGAGATTGAGGGGGGATAGGGGCATCTCCATGCATCCTGGAGGACAGGGCTGGCCTCTTCCCGAGTTCAGAGTTAAACTCGGCGCTTGCCCAGGTCCCCCCCGTGCGTATCCCCGCCGGCTCTGTGGAGGCTGACAGCGGGTCAGGCCGCTTTCTGTAAATGGCTTCAATAATTCCTGGGTTGGGGTTCCCTGGGCTTGCCTTTGGATTCCCAGAGGAAGACAAATGTTTTCTCCAACTTTCTCCCCGGGCCAGAGGAAAGCTTGCCATGCCCCTCCGTTGAAATAAATTCACATCTGCAATAAAAGACTGGGCTGGATTTATTTTATTTTATTTTTCGAGCGGTCACCATATATTGATGTTTATATCGGTGAGTCTCAGAACTGTTGTGTTGCAGAGAAATGAGCATCTCTCAGTAAGACATTTTTAATTATTTCTCTTTTTTTTTCCCTTCTTCTTCTTCTCGGTCTACAGACCTTTCGTACAGTAAAATTAACTGCAATTGATACTTCTTTTGCTGCTTTTTAATAGCATCTGCATAACTGTGAATGGGTCCCAAAATACAGAGTCGAAACACTTCTGACTTCCTGGTAGCCCTGAGGTCCTGGACCTAGCAGGCTCCATCTCTGTTGGGGATGGTTGGGAAATCTTCATTTTAAATCTGAGGCCATCAATACTGGACTTCAAAACACCCAGTTTCTCTAACTGGACTGGGGAAGACCTTCCCCCTCAGAACTGCCCCCTGCATGTTTGTAAAAGGTGGCCCTTTGCTGTGGAAGTATCTGTACAAGAGATGACATTAAGATTTCCCCCCATCATCAATTATTCTATCATCTATTAAACCGAGATGGCAAAGCCCATCAGATTTCTCATTCAACCTCCGTCCCACCACACCTCTCCTGAGTTTGCCCCTGATCCACTGGCATTTGCAGCATTAGGCAATGTCTGGAATCATAGAGGTTGAAGGGTGGGGGGAGATATCTCCCTGGAATAATTTCTTTCCCATGCCCCCTGTTCCCTTCAGGAGAAAGTTACATTGCGCCTGAATTCAACCTGAAATTCTCAGCCTGGCTTTGCCTCTGTGGCAATCTCCTGACACACCAGCTTTAGGATAGATAGCTCACTGTCCACTATGGGTTTGTGTTTTGTTTTGTTGTTTGTTTGGGTTTTGTTTTTTTTTTTTACAACTTTCAAATAATCCCAGCACCTGCATCAAATAACAAGAATTGCCCCCCACCTTCCAGAACATTCACTGTTTTGGGAACTATGTGATTTCAGCCCGGGGAAAGGGTAAGAGCTAAGAAGGTTTCAGAAATGAAGCGGAAGGAGGATGTTTTTTCTTTTCCCTTAAAACTAGCCCCTATCTGCCTACATCTCCACTCGGCCCCTACCTTGTCCTCTGCCTGTGTGTGCAAAGGGTTTGGAATGCAAAATGCAATCTACACATGTCAGTTTCAGGTGTGGCGAATTCTTCTCAACAATTCTTCATCTTGTTTATTTATTTATTTATTTATTTTTTGAATTATTAAGGATGCTTTCTGGAGGTCGTCCCTGAGTATTTCTGTGTGGCCAAGTCTCCTGCAGCCCGGCGTGTTTCGTGTGAAATGTTTTCATTGTTCATAAACCTGGTGGGCAGACCCATGTACACCTTTTTTCCTGGTGCAAAATGTGTATGACCGACCCAGTCACCATTTTCTTTCATAAACATGGAGTAACCATAATCCACTAACTTTTCCTAATCACACAGAGGTGCGTTGGAATAGTGTGTGTTCTGGGAGATGTGGGGGGGGGTGGCAATTCTAGATGTTTGATGTTTAAAACCCAACGCCCTGGAATTTAGAGACACCGCGTCTGGGTGGGTTTAGCCCATGGAGCAGAATGGCAGAGACTGTGGTGTTGGCCTTATTGCAGTCGGTTTCTCGGGATAGAACATGGCTGGTGTGTGCAGTTCTCTTGAGTTGTACTCGGTCTTATTCCCAATTTGAGGCAGAGTCTCTGCGTGTGTTTTCATGGCTACCTGAATGCTTTTAAGGAAACTTAAGGAGCAGTGAGGTCCGCACTTCACTCTTCCACGACCTAGAAGTGTAGTGGCTGAAGTCTTTGTCTTTGTACATGGACAAATGTGCCTCTCATACATGGACACTTACATGTGTGTGCAGAGGACACACACAGGAGAGGCTGGAGGCGGCCTCTGCTCGCCCATCAGCGGGCAAACATCGGTCTCTCCCCCCCTCTCGCCCCGACCCGGTGTGGGGCAGGATGTTGGCTTGCGAGTTAGTCAGAACTAAGGAGAGAGGATAAAGTTGAGGGGAATGTATTTTAATTGCGTCATGACACTGACATGAAGTCTATTTCTGCTTCTCCGCATCCGAGATGCTTTATTCGAGCAATTAAAATGTCAGGCCACATACCTGTGAAATGTTAACCCTACAAGGAAAAGACAGGCTCCAAAGAGCCTTTTTTCCCTCTTTTAAAAAACAACAACAACAAAATACCACCAAACCAAGCAAGCGATCGGAGTTGATGAACAGAGGGGTCTGCCGCCACCCGGATTTGGCCAAATCTTTCGTTTGGGAATTGCCCGCGAGCTGGGTTGGCGGCGCCCTCCCACCCCCACTCACTACCCCTCTGCGAAGAAACGGGGGATCTCTCTCTCTCTCTCTCTCTCTCTCTCTCTCTCTCTCTCTCTCTCTCTCTCTCTCGGGCATCGTGGGCGCACAGATGCGCCGGGAGTGTCCCGGGTGGCGCGCGCGCGCCGCGGCGCCTTTCGTGGCATCGCCAAGTCGCCAAGAAGCCCGGTCCCCGCTCCCGTCCCCAGCCCCTCGCGGAGCCTTTAAGAGGCGTTTTGTCTGCGCGCCGCGCTCCTCTCCGCGCGCCGGGGCGGAAACCTCGGGCCTCGGCGGGGTGCGCGGGGCGCGCGGTGCGGGGCGCGCGGGGTGCGCGGGGGGGACCGCGCGCCCGGGCCCATCCCCCCCGCGCCAGGCGGTGGCGGCGGCGGCTGCGGGGCTGCCCCCACCCGGTTCCCCTCCTCCCCCTTCCCCCCCGCGTGCGCCCCGAGAGCCGCGGCCGCGACGCCGCTCGCGCTAGGACCGAGCCGAGCCCCGCGGGCCGCCATGGCGGGGCCGCCGCGCTCCGGCCAATGACGGCGAGGGGGCGGCGCGCGCGCGCCGGGCCAGGCCAACCCCGGCGGCTGCCTTATAAGGCGCGCCGTCGCCATGGCAACGTGCGCGAAGTTGCAGCAGTCGTGTCAAAGTTCACTATATAGAGAGCTCAGTGAGCCGATCGCGGAGCAGCCACTTCTGCCAGCCCCGGCGCCTATAAATCGCATTCCCTCCCGCGCCCCCCTTTTTAGCATATTTGATCACTTTGATTCTGTTCTTTTCTCTCCGCCGCGGTGTGTGTGCGTGCGCGCGTGTGTGTTTTCCTCTCCGCCTCCTCCTCTCCCCGAGTTGCCTTCCTTTTCTCCGGGCGCCGCGCTGGCTTTTTTTCCCCCCTCTTTTCATTCTTTTCTCCTCTCTCCGTCTCTCTCCGTCTGTCTGTCTCTCTCTCTCTCTCTCTCTCTCTCTCTTTTTTTTTTCTTTCCTCTCCGCGCTGCGCACGAAGGATGTGCTTCTAGGTGGTGATCTGCCCTCCTCTCTCTTTTATCCTTTCTCCCCCGCCGCCGGCGAGTTGACTCTTTCCCTATGAGTGTGAGGCGGCGGCGGCAGCAGCAGCAGCAGCAGCAGCGGCGGCGGCGGCAGCAGCAGCAGCAGCGGCGGCTCCGGCGGTGGCAGCAGCGGCGGCTCCGGCAGCAGCAGCGGCTTCAGCGGCGGCGGCGGCGCTAGGCGCGGCGGCTCCGGGCCCGACCCCGCGCGGCTCGGGCGGCTCCGGCGGCGGCGGCGCGGGCGGCCCCGCAGGGATCGGCGAGCGGCCTCCATCCGGCGCGAGCGGGCGGCGGCGGCGGCCGGAGCGAGCCGGGCGCCCGGGGCAGGCGGCTCCGGCGGCGGCGGCGGCGGCGGCCCAGCGCCAGGACGACGCGGCGCAGCGCCCGACGCGGACCACTTTCATGCTGATTCCCCCGGACCCGGGCAGCGCTCCGGCCACCCCGCGGGCCGCCGGCCTCCGCCCCGGCCTGGGCGCGCCTGCGACCGGCGCCTCCGCTCCGCGCGTCCTCCTGCTCTCCATGGCTTTCCTGAATGGCTGACTGTGGGCTGCCCTGGACTTGGCCCCCGGACAGTCGCCTCTCCTCCTCCTCCTCCTCCTCTTCCTCCTCCTCTACCTCCTGCTCCAACTCGTAGGCAGCAGGCACGCCGGCTCCGAGAGCGAGAGAGGGAGAGGGAGAGAGTGAGAGCGAGCGAGGTCTTGGGAGAGATTTTTTTGTGGCTTTTTTTTTGTTGGTTTCGCCTTCGACTTCTCTCTTGAAGCCAGACAATCGCCTTGCAGCTCGCCCTCCCCTCCCTCTCCCCGCGTTCTGCTCCCAACTCGCTCTCCCGGGCCCTTCCCCGCCCCTCCTGGAGGAAAGCCCCCCGAAAAACCAAACTCAAGCCGAGCCGAGGAGAACACGAACAAAACAAAACACACCGGGGGCCAGCCGAGCCATCGACCAAAAAAAAACAAAAACAAAAAACAACAAACTTTGCAAAAGCAGAAACAAAAACAAAACAAAAAAAAAGGAGAAAAAAAAACTCACCAACCTCCACCAGCCAGCCAGCCACCCCCCCCGGAGCCACCCGGGGCGCCCTCCCGCGCGCCCTCTCCTCGCACCCTCGCGCGCGCACAAAAGGCGGCGCACCGGAGCCCCGCGACCCGCCGCCCGCAGCCAAAGGGGAGCAGCAAGTCCGGACGCGGGCCCCCCCCCCAGATATGGCAATGGTAGTCAGCACGTGGCGCGACCCCCAGGACGAGGTGCCCGGCTCGCAGGGCAGCCAGGCCTCGCAGGCGCCGCCCGTGCCCGGCCCGCCGCCCGGCGCCCCGCACACGCCGCAGACGCCCGGCCAGGGGGGCCCGGCCAGCACCCCGGCGCAGACGGCGGGCGGCGGCGGCGGCCAGGGGGGGCCCGGCGGCGACAAGCAGCAGCAGCAGCAGCAGCACATCGAGTGCGTGGTGTGCGGGGACAAGTCGAGCGGCAAGCACTACGGCCAGTTCACGTGCGAGGGCTGCAAGAGCTTCTTCAAGCGCAGCGTGCGGAGGAACCTCAGCTACACGTGCCGCGCCAACCGGAACTGTCCCATCGACCAGCACCACCGCAACCAGTGCCAGTACTGTCGCCTCAAAAAGTGCCTCAAAGTGGGCATGAGACGGGAAGGTATCGGCCTCTGCTTGCTTCCCTTCCCCCACCCCCTCACCCCTGCCGCCGCCGCCGCCGCCGCCGCCCCCTTCCTCCCCTCGCCCCGGGTTGGGGGCCCTGGATGCTGTGTGGCTAGGCTGCCCCCGGGGGGTGAGGACACCACCGCAG
>PVJC01049034.1:0-12327 GCA_004026665.1 Murina feae | reverse complement strand
AAAAAAAAATAGTTAATAATTTATATCTTTATAATTAAAAGAAATCTTTCAGCCCAATGAAGTGGGATGTATGGGAATTCGCCGAGAGAACTCTAAAGGAGAGGTGTTGGATTGTAAAAATAGAGGCTCTTGGTTTGAGTTTGGTTCATTCAGCCTGGCCCATGGGGCAGCCGGCAGCTGTGGGCGTGGGCCACGAGGACCCTCAGCAGGAGAGAAGCCCTTGAAAGGACTGCAGTCAGCAAGCAGTCTTGCTGCAGTGCCTTGGGATCCACAGCATCAAGGGAACAGGAAAGCATGCTGCCCCGGGCAGCTGCAGCCAATGACAAGGGAGAAATGAGGAGGCCCTGGCATGGAGCTAGATAATGTCCAGTCTTGTTGGCCACAGAAAACCTTCAGATTTTATTGTGAATGAGATGCATAGCGGAAAGTTCTTTGTTGTTTTTTAAAATACATTTTTCTTGATTTCAGAAAAGAAAGGAGAGGGAGAGAGAGAAACATCAATGGTGAGAGAGAATCATCGATTGGCCGGCTCCCGCACGCCCCCCACTGTGGATCGAGCCAGCAACCCAGGCGTGTGCCCTGACCGGGAATCGAACTGTGACCTCCTAGTTCATAGGTTGACATTCGACCACTGAGCCACACTGGCCCGGGCTAGGGGAACATTTTAAACAGAGGGGAGAGGTGATCTGCATTACATTTTAACAGGATCTCTCTTGGCTGCTGTGTTGAGCATGGAGTGTGGACAGGCAAAGGGGTGTTCGCCCCCACAACAACTCCCAGCCAGGGCCTCTGAACTGGCAATTTCTTTTTGCTGGATGCTCCTCCTCTAGACATCAGCATCTCTAACCCCCCTCCCCCGCACCCTCGCCCGCTTTTTTTTTAAGGAATTGATTGCAAAATTGTTCAGGTTTAAAATAAAGGTCCACTCTACCTTTCTTCGATTTGTTTTTACTTGAGAGGGAGGGCTTACATTGTTTGCTCACATCTTGTAAGCCCAGCAATGTATTTAAAAGTCCCCTGCCCCCAAACACATATGCACACCTAGCTGTTATTGGGTGATGGGCTCTGCCTCAGAATGGGCTGCATTCCTAGAAGCAGAATTCCCCTGGAATTTTATCTTTCAGCTTTCCCCAGAGAAGTAAGTCAAGACTGGTAGAACCTAAGCCCCATGTGGCCGGAACAGTCAGGAAATTGGCATTGGATAAGCAACCCAAGGTTGGGGGTTGGAGGATTACTCAGCTATGCATTGACCAGGCTTGATACAGATCATAGAACAGAGAGCAAAGCAGCTCAGAGTGCAGCGTCTGGGGCTAGAACCGTGGCATCCAAGCTGACAGGCTGTGTGTGACCCTGGCATGTCCCTGAGCCTGTCTGTGTTTCAGTTGCATCGTCTCTGAACTTGACATGATGATAATAGTATGTCGGAGGGGACGGGAGAATGAAGCAAGATGATTTCAAGTATTTCAATAACTTAGCACAGTGACAGAGAGTGCAATGAATGTTAACTCTCGCACCTTTAAAAATATAAAATGTGTTTTCTTTTGCTTTAGTGCTCAGGTTTTAAATGTTAGGTAAATTTAATTAATTTGTGCTTTATGTATGTACTAGGAGTCAGGTGCACAATATATTGTGCACTCGGGGGGGTTCCTCAACCTGGCCTGTACCCGACCAACCTGTGGGCTGCCACCTGCACATCGGGCCCCACCCACCCTACACACCACAAGCCACCAAAACATAGTGCCCTGCTGCCCACACACACCACCTGCCACCCGGCTGATCGTGCCCTGCCCACCCACACACCCTGCTCACCCTGACACCTGCACTGCACTCGCCTCCGGGGCTGCCAGCTGCCATCTTAGCTGAGTTAATTTGCATACAGCCAACTCTGATTGGTTGGTGGGTGTGGCTTAGGCATCCCGAAGAAATGGTCAATTTCAATATTACACTTTTATTAGGGTAGACTAGAGGCCCAGTGCATGACATTTGTGCACTGGAGGGGGGGAGGGGAATTCCTCAACCCTCTCGCAGTCTGGGACTCTGAGGGGGTTGTCTGACTGCCAGCTTAGACCCGCTCTCCATGGGGCCTAAGCCAGCAATCGGACATCCACTGAGGGGTCCTTTGCGCTGCCGCCCCTGCTCTCGCAGCCATGAGCCCAGCTTCTGGCTGAGTGGCACACCCCCTGTGGGAGTGCACTGACCACCAGGGGGAAGCTACTGTGTTGAGCATCTTGGTCAGTGCACGTCATAGTCACCGGTCATTCCACCGTTAGGTCAATTTGCATATTAGCCTTTTATTATATAGGATATTGTGCATGTAATTATATGTTCATTACTATATTGTTACTGTGTTTACCTAAAAGCAGCACATCTTCCTTTAGCCCAGAGCAGTTACCTCTTATTGGATGGCAAGGGGTGTAGAAGGCTGGGTAACTAGGATCTCTTAATTTTACTGGGGTCACAGAAAAAGCTCATATGCTATGCTTGATATACTACCTAAAAAAGTCTTCCCTTGCCCAGCCAACATAGCTCAGTGATTGAGCGTCATCCTGTGAACCAGGAGGTTACGGTTTGATTCCCGGTCAGGGCACATGCCTGGGTTGCAGGCTTCATTCCCGATAGGGGCATACAGGAGGAAGCTGATCAATAATTCTCTCTCAGCATTGATGTTTCTGTCTCTCTCTCCCTCTTCCTTCCTCTCTGAAATCAATAAAAAATATATTTTTTAAAGGTCATTCCTTCATCTTGGTGAGTAGCCCAGGTGCCGAGGTGGGATTAAATGTTTAGGGATGTTTTTAGGGGAAATGCCTGTGGAAGGAAAAATATAAGGGAGTGAGAGAACCTGGAGACTGACCTGGAGAATGGTCAGTCTGATGCCAAGGGAAGGAGAGAAGGAGACAAGTAGGAAGAAGTGCCCTAGCCCAAGCATATCAAACTCAAAGGCTAACATGGGCCAAATAATGAGGCATGCAGCACATGGGCCGCAAGTTTGACATGCTTGCCCTAGACAATCCGTCTGCTGTCTTAGGAAAGCTCAGGATCATCTCCAGGAAGCAGTCAAGCCCAAGTCAGCCATCCGAGGAGGCCCTTCTCTTTGGTCGGTTGGTTTCTTCCTCTGAGTTCAGGTTCTGGGGGTATCTGGGCATTGCCTGGGCACAGCTGGCAGGGGGATGTAGCTTCCAGGTGATGTCCAAGTGCAGCCTGTTCATGGGAGGTCTGCGAGGTGCTTTCTCCTGGCTGCACTCCAAACAGGAGGATGGGTTGGAAACAAGTAGCCAAACCATCGATGCAGTCCGGTCCTTAAGTCTCAGGTGTGTCTGTGTACTCAGGTTTGCAGTGCTGTTATTCTGATTTTAACCAGAAGCTTGAATTCTCAGGCTTCATATTTTTCACCTACTTGAGTGGTGTGTTATTCTAATGAGGTGATAGCTTATCTACAGACCTTAACAAAATGGTCCATGCTTGAGGAGCCTCTTGTGATTTATTGAGTCCTTGAACCCGTTCACTTATTTCACAATTATGCATCAAGCACCTCCTGTGTGTCAGGGTGGTTGAGACACCATGCATCCTGCTCTCCAAACAAATATTCCATACATCCTGTGATGGCCACCATTGCTCAGTGTGTTTGACTGGGAAACAAAAGATAAATCCCTCTAGAGCTAAGCTTGAAGGATTATAACATTACTAGAGGCCTGGTGCATGAAAATTCATGCACTGGAGGGGGCATCCCTCAGCCCAGCCTGCCCCCTCTCACAGACCAAGAGCCCTCAGGGGCAGGAGGTGACCTGATGATCAGGGGAAGGCGACGCCCCCATCACACCTCTGCTGCTGCCACTGCTGGCAGCATA
This sequence comes from Murina feae, assembly GCA_004026665.1. Classification (NCBI taxonomy): domain Eukaryota; kingdom Metazoa; phylum Chordata; class Mammalia; order Chiroptera; family Vespertilionidae; genus Murina; species Murina feae. The sequence goes on along the minus strand of PVJC01049034.1, from coordinate 8,482 downwards.
AGCCTCTGCCAGCCCTGGTTACCTGAGCCTTGGGCCAGCCCTGGGCAGCTGGGGCGCTGAGGGAACTGGAGGTCTCCAGAGGCAGGCATGCTCCTAGGGGCAGGCCCAGTCTTGCTGCATGCCTGCTGCCCTAGCAGGGCTGAGGGGACTGGGCACCACCATCTTGTGGCTGTGGGTGCCACCATCTTTGAGGGTGGGGCAGTCAGTTAGCATATTCCCTTCTTATTGGCTGTGGGCACCACCATCTTTGAGGGCAGGGCAGTCAATTAGCATAGTCCCTTTTTATTAGATAGGATATAGAGATAAAGAGACAGATTTTTTTTAATACATATGCTTTTGTTGATTTCAGAGAAGGGAGAGGGAGAGAGAGATAGAAACATCAATGATGAGAGAGAATCATCATTGGTTGCCTTCTGCATGCCTTCTATGGGGGATCAAGCCCGCAAACCAGGCATGTGCCCTGACCGGGAATCAAACTGTGACCTCTTGGTTCATAGTCGATGCTCAACCACTGAGTCACACCAGCTGGGCACCATTATATATTTTTTAAGAATTAAAAAAGTAGCCACGCATTTAAAGATTTGAGTTTTTTTTCTCACTGAGAGACCTTGGCAGAAGTGAGAGAAGATTGCCATTCAGGGCATCGTCCACCTCAGGGGCCCACCGAGGTTTCCCGTCGTTGACATGGACCAGTTTCTCTGCACTCGGATTCCATTCACTGACGGGTTGGATGTGACTTGCGGTAACATTTACATTCTTCTTGTCAAGCCCTGAGTTGCCTGATTGAAACCCTGGTCACATTTTGATTAATCTTAGCCCTTATTTATTCAATGTACTCTCATGGTGGAATTAATTATTTCTGGAGTCCCAGGTGCCAGGCCTGGCATCAGGATTGATGGGCACCACCTGAGTCACAGAGTGTAGAATATTGCTTTCCCGTGGGCCATTCTCCAGGGATGTATTTGTCAACAAAGATGGAAATTTCTTCACCAGATTTATATACAAGTGATCCTTGGGTAGTGCAGGAAGTAGCGAGCGCCATAAATCTTGGGAAAACTTCACATATATCTGTGCCCAAAGACTTTCATTTCCTCACACCTTCTTATTCACAAATGTTATCTCTCCTCAGAGGGAAATCAGTGTTATGCTCTGACACCCCGCAGTGTTGGTAGAGGAGGAGATGTGCTTAGTGGTTGCTTGAATCTGGTAAGCAAGGTCTTAAAAACCCAGATTCCATGTGATATCAAAAGCGGTGTTTCGCCCTACCAGCATGGCTCAGTGGTTGAGCCTGGACCTATGAACCAGGAGGTCATGATTCACTTCCTAGTCAGGGCACATGCTCAGGTTGTGGGCTCCATCCCCAGTGGATGGAGGAGCTGATCAATGATTCTCTCTCTATCTCTACCTTCCTCTTAAAAATCAAGAAAAATATATATTAAAAAAGAGAGGTGTACATTTTTATTAGATATAGAGATACTCTGAACAACGCAGTACTGAGACCTCATTATTGCCGAATCTTGGTGACAGGCCCACCCATTGGGCCTTTGATTAGAACTACTGATGAAGTCAAGAAACTGAGCAAGTATTTCTTCCTCTAAGCCTATCCTCAATCATTCTAAGTGGCGAACTTTAATTTTTGATAAATTGCTCATCATTGTAAGGTCTATGGATCAATTCTAACCTCTGATTAGAACCATGCTGCGGTCAAATTAATTATTTTAAGGAGCATGTCTCTGTCCCACTCTCCACTATTGATTTTCTAGCTTACCAAGCACTCCATTTGTACTATGTTGAGCCCTTGGTCATAACACAGTCTAAACTGTTTAGACTTCCATTTTCATTGGGAGCAGGTGGCTTTAGGTCAGACTGATTCTCCATGACCCATTACTACACATTGTACAGTAGTCCCGCCCCTTTATCTGCAGTTCCTGTTTCTGTGATTTCAGTTACCTGTGGTCAAATCAATCCAAAAATATCCAATGGAAAATTCCAGAAATAAAGAATTCATAAGTTTTAAGTTGCACACTATCCTGAGGAGTGTGGGGAAATCTCTTGCAGTCCCACACTGTCCCGCCCTGGACGGGAATCATCCCTTTGTCTGGTGCATCCACCTCACTTCATCTCCTCACGTAGGTTCTGTGTCATCTCACATCACACCAGGAGGAGAAGAGGGGTGAAAACGGTGCAGTAAGATCTATAGCAAACTACAGCAGGAAGGCCGGGGAGGTTGGGGGGGAGGGGAAAGAGATCAACCAAAGGACTTTTATGCATCCATATACGCATAACCAATGGACACAAGACACTGGGGGGTAGGGGAGGACAGGGGAAGGTCAAGGGCGTAAAAAAAAGAGAGAGAGATGTACTACTCTTTGTAATATTTTAAGCAATAATAAAATAAAAAATAAAAAAGATCTATAGCAAAAGAGAGAGCGACCATAACTTTTATTAAAGCATACTGTAATCATTGTTCCATTTTATTATTAGTCATCAGTGTTACCCTCTTCTTGGGCCTAATTTATCAATTACCCTTTATCATGGGTGTGTGTATGTATAGTGAGGAACATAGCATACATAGGGGTTCCATACTATCTGCAGTCTCAGGCATCTACTGGGGGTCTTATGGGGAATCTTATATAGTAATTGATAGATTTTTATTGGCTTTTTATTTTTTTAAATATATTTTTATTGATTTAAGAGAGGAAGGAAGAAGGAGAGAGAGAGAGAGAGAAACATCAATGAGAGAGAATCATGGATCGGCTGCCTCCTGCACGCCCCCTACTGGGGATTCCTATCGCAACCTGGGCATGTGCCCTGACTGGGAATCGAACTATGACCCCCTGGTTCTTAGGTCGATGCTCAACCACCGAGCCACGCTGGCCCAGCCATCCTCTCTCTTTTTAATACTGCCCTGCCTCTCCCGTTCATATCCCCTGAGGTCTGATGGAAATGATTCATTCACGGTTGCCTGGTATTTCTAAGCAAAAGACAACAAATATTTTTTAGATGGGTGTTGAGATTTACAATTTGACAAATGTAACTACAAACGATGGTGCCCAGTGAGGTATTTCGTGGATCATAAAGTAAATGTGGACACAGACCAGCGGTCATGACTGATGTGAGGTCATTGTCAAGGCTATGAGTTAGGTAGCAGGGACCTAAACTCCAGAGGGTCCCTTGGTAACCTCCTCCAGTCTCATGGGTTTGAATGGCAGTTTTCTGTTGATGGCTCCTGATTTCTGCTTAGCCCACAGACTTGATACTAAACTCCAGATTCCTATATCCAACCACTCACTTGATATGATATTCTAACATATAATACACATCAAACTTCATATTCAAAATTAAACTCCTAGTGTTTTTCCCAAAAAAAAAAATAATACGTGTTTTTTCTTATTCTTCTCCAAATCAGAGTGACTGTATGCAAATTAATCCAGCCAAGATGGCAGCCGGCAGCCACAGAGCTAGAGCGAACAGCAGGCTTCTGTTGGAACTGCCTGCCTTGGCCAGCTGGGCTTCTGCTCAAGGCAACATAGTTTCAATTATAGAAGCCACGGAGCTAAAACAAACAGGAGGCTTCCTTGCCTGCCTAGGCCTCCACTCAAAGCAACAAAGTTTCAATTATAGAAGATAAATAAATCCCAGAAACCTGATTCCAGCCATCCTCGCTGGGATGTTGGGTCAATGGGAGCTGTGGGCAGCCTGAAAACAGCCCTCAGCCCATCACCCAGGCTTGCCACACCCCAATGGGTGAGGGTCCACACTGGGGGGCTTGGCCAGCCTGCAAACAGCCATCAGCCCCTCACCCAGGTTGGCCAGGCACGCCAGCAGGTGGACATCCCCTGAGGGGGTCCCAGATTGTGAGAGGGCACAGGCCATGCTGAGGGACCCCCGAGTGCACAAATTTTTGTGCACCAGGCCCCTAGTATATATATATATTTCTGAGTCAGCATACAGTCAAAATACTGCTTTAAAAGGTATTTGCATTAGTAGTTTTCAGTATTAAAAATTGATAGGCCTGGCCAGCCTGGCTCAGTGGTTGAGCGTCGGCCTGTGAACCAGGAGGTTACAGTTTGATTCCTGGTCAGGGCACATGCCTTTGTTGCAGGCTTGATCCCTAGTGTGGGGTGTTCAGGAGGCAGCCAATCATTGCGTCTCTTTCATCATTGATGTTTCTATCTTTCTCTCCCTTCCTCTCTGAAATAAATAAGAATATATTTTAAGAATTGGTTGGTTCAGTTCTTTCTGTTGGTAAGAAATGTTAATGACCTTAAAAATTACTTTTATTTTTTGACTATGGAACATATTAACATGGTTCCAAGGCAAAAGAGGTGTTTGAAAAGGTATTCCAATAAAAATCTTTCTCGTGCTCGTACCCACTCCCAACACCCCTCCCCGTGGGTAACTGATTTCACTACTTCCAGTTTATTTTTCCTTGTTTCTACTCACCAGATTATGCAGAACAATGGGAGAGGAGCCAGTGTGTCACGCAGAGGAGAGAGTAAAGAAATTGTGTTAGACCCATACACAGGAATGTTATGCAGAGTGCAAATGACAAGTGAGGATGGGTGTCTCACACACACGAAATGAAGGAAGAAGCAAGTTCACAAATCAGTAAAACTAAACGCTTGTTTAAAGGTACATAGATGATAAAATACAGAGCATAGCAGAGGAATGGCGATGGCAGAAGTCAGTATCGGTGCCTTGGGGTGCAGCCTGTTTGGGGAATACAGGTGGCACAGTGTTCTGTTTGGTTACATGAGAAGTGGATATAAGGGCGTTTATTTCTTATTCTTCACATACACATACACATGTTAGGGTCCTCTCTGTATATGACATATTTGCAGGTTAAAAAAGAGGATTATAGCCCAAATATAGCATTCTGAGTCACCAAATAGATTTGGTTCTTTTGCTAAGAATTAAACTTCAAAGCAGCGTGCTTTATAGTCTTGTACACCGTGATTACCTTTATAAATTACTTTTTTTGACTATGAACTCTCCCGTTCTGCATGAAACTTACATATTCCAATATGAAATTGACAAGAAGGGAAATGAAAGGTTTATTGATGTCCCCTGGTTGTAGGTACACTGGGAAGATAATGAGGCCTGGGTTCCCTTCTGCGGTGGGAGGAAGGGACTCATGGGAATGCTTAGATAAGGCTGCAAATTCTTCTCCGTGACATTTAGGACCTGGCTCCTCTCATTATTTCCACCACTAGACCCAAGAAGGGGTGGGGAGATAAGAAAAGAAAGAAAAAAAATGTCTGCTCCTTGGTCATTTCAATTTATGGGCCAACCGACTCATTTTAATGGAAAGAGACTGAGAGATGTTGCATGGAAGTCAGCAGTGTGTCATTTTTACGGCGCCGGGATGTGGTTGTCATGCTCAGCCCCTTATAGCTACAGTGCATCGCGTTCCAGAAACTCGATTCCCTGCAGGCCTGAGTCAGCCGAAACGCTTCCGTGACTCGATTAGCAGGAAGAGCAACCCTGAGCACAGGATGACAGGACTTAAATGATAATGCACTCATCTGGAGTTGGCGACCCTTGCCCCTTGGCGGATCTATGGCTCATGGAAAGAGTATCAAAGGGATGAAGCACAAAAGCCAGCCCCATCAGCTAATCTGGAGGTGCAGCTGCCACCCACCAGCACCCACTGACTGCCTTGGCGTGGGGGTGGGGCAGCCTTCAGTGTGAGTCCCTGTGGCTCCCCACTGAGTTTCCCTATGGATTTTGTACAGTTTTGGCCTCTGGACTTGGAGTAGCCCCCTTACCCCTGAGAGGGAGTAACTAACCAGACCCTGTACTTCATAGACCCATCTCAGGCACAGGACCAGAGGCACTAACCCTCTTTTTAAAAAATACCTCAATTTTCATCTCCTCTTCCCTCCTATGCTCTTTTCAATGTTGAGAGTAATTTTATTATCAGTGAAGGTTGTATTTTGACCTTCCCAACAACCTTGGTCTCAGTAGGTTCGTGTGCAAATGGGAAGAGAAGAACCAGGGTGGAGTACAGGATTGCATTGGGAGCAGAAAACAGCTTAAGTCTAGAGGCAAGGATGGCACTCAAAGTGGCCTTCATGCAGCCCTGGCCTCTGTGGCTCCATTGGTTGGAGCAGCATCCCATGCACCAGAAGGTCGTGGGTTCGATTCCTTGTCTTGGCACACAGCTAGGTTGCGGGTTTGATCCTCAGTTGGGGTGTGTACTGGAGGCAATCAATGGATATATCTCCTGCATATCGATGTTTCTCTCCTTCTCCTTTCCTCCCTCTCTTTAAAAACAACAACAACAAAAAATGGACTTAATGAAAAAAAATGTGTATTCAACAGCTAGCTGAAGGGCGCCTCCTTCCTCTTCGCCTCCTTCCCTCTCCTCTGTACCGATAAGCAAGTTTCAGAGCTGCTCCGGGAGAAAATTTATCTCCTCACCTTGAAGTAAAGGTCTTTGGCAAAGGGAAAATCCGATCAAACTACTGCTGAGTCCTCCTTGAGCCCTAAAACCAGCTGATTCTTGCATCATTTTTTAATCCGTGGCGCCGCTCTGCCCTTGGTTGCTCTGGAAGGCAGCACGTGTCAAATCGATGCGCCATCCCTTCACTCATCACCTAGTATTCCTTGAGCTGGTCACTGGGTTCTCCGAACTGCATTGCCACATCTGCAAAATAAAGAAAATAGTAGCCACTTGGGACGATTCTCATGGGCATGAAATAACATGATGGAGGTAAGGACCTCCTTTGCCCATGACAGACCTTTGACAAATAGCTATTTTGTAGTAGCTAGTATTTGTTGTAACTACCAGGGAAACACCCTTTATAAAGTAGATGGAGCAAGTTGATGGGCAGTGGAGGGTCAGAAGGTGCTGAGCCAGCGCGGTGTTTGGAGTTGGACTACGTGGGTCTCAGAGTCTTCACCTACAACAGGCTCAGAGAGAGGATTGACTAGATTCTCAAAGACTTCCTCCGAGGTCAATGGAGGTCAAAGTGCTGCTTCTCAATTTTGTCCTTCTATCCCTAATCCAGGCGACTCGGTGGCCTTTACTGGTATCAGCAAGGACCTGGCTAACTTCTCCATTTCTCCAGAGAATATTCAGGCTGAGAAACGTGCAAACCCACACAGAGAGGGGAAAGTACTGAGTGGTACAGTCAGGATTTGAACCCAGAGCTAAGGCTGACCAACCAGTCAGTGTTCTTTACTCTCCACCACAGATACCATAGCTAATAAAAGTGAAAGGTGAGAGTCTGTCTTTCCAATCATTAGAATAATGCAAGAGCCAAGGAACAGAAACCAAAACAGCCCTCATTAGTTCAAGAATATTCTAGAGTTGGCGATGAATATGTTACGCGCATATGTGTATATGTCAATACACATACAAGTGTGAAATAAATATAGGTGTTTTATATGCATCTATATTCAATCATTTAGGTATGCAGACTTGCATGTATATAGCTACAGAGCCATATATAGGCCATAAATTAGATAAATCCTATCCATTATGATATTGATTTCTACTTTATATTCCTTTGTCCCTCAAAGAAAATTCTTATATTACAGACATCATAGTTGTGTTTTTTAAGGAGAGAGAACATACTCTAGAAGAATGTTAAAATTTATGTTTTCGTTCATTATAAAGATTTATAATCATATTGAATAAATGTGGAACTGGCAAAATAGCTACGAGTGGCTGAATTTCAGTGCCATAACACAATGGCCATTAGCATTTTGATGTTATTCTGCCCAGTCTCCTTCCTTAAGAAATTTTTTCTGCAAGTCTTTTCTTTACACCTCTTGGTTAAAGTATGCTAAGCCAATAAAATGACTCAATAATCTAACTGACAGTATTAGCCATTACTTCCTCTCCCAGTAGATTTTAAATTTCTTTAGACAGGTACCAGGTCTTATTCAGCTTTCTATTTCTGATGTTTCTCTCTTTCCCCCAAGGCCTACCATAGTGCCTTGTACCTAGCAAGTATGCAGTGAATCTTGCTGAATCATATTTTGCTGAAAATTGTAGAAAACCTAAGAGGTCCTAAGAATAAAGATTCAAGTGTCAAAGGAAATATGGGTTTTAAATTGAAGACCTAAGAATAAAGCATCTAGGCTATTCCCAGGAGACCATCCTGATTCAAATATGCACTCAATACTGGGATTTCCCTTTCTCCCAGGTAAGTGTTCCAATTTATGGAATGCATTCACAACTTGGACAGATTCCTGTCATTCAAATCAAGTTGACCTACAGCAATGGACTTACACAAGAGGAACATGCAAAGTGGATTTTTATTTATATATATCTTCTATAATAAAAGAGAAACATGCAAATGTGACTGTTACCACCAGCCAATCAGAGCGGCTGTATGCAAATTAACCCAGCCAAGATGGAGGCCAACAGCCACGGAACTAGAGCAAACCAAAGGGTTCTGTTGCAACTGCCTGCCTATGCTGGCAGTTGGAAGTGGCACCAGGGCACCAGGGCACCAGGAAGTGGGAA
>PVJC01049033.1:0-12325 GCA_004026665.1 Murina feae | reverse complement strand
GGGGGGGGTCTGGCCTGGGGCCTCCTTGGGGTGTCCAGGAGCAGCTGTCCTGGGTCTGCTGCCTAGCTCCGCCCCCAGGAGCCTCCGAGGAGTATCCAGGAGCGCCTGTCCCAGGTCCACTGCCTGGCTCCACCCCCTGGGGGCCTCCCTGGGGCATGCAGGAATGCCTGTCCTGGGTCCGCTGCCTGGCTCTGCCCTGGGGGCCTCCGCAGGGTGTCCAGGAACACCCGTCCAGAGTCCGCTACCTTCATCCGCCCCCCAGGGGCCTCCACAGGGCGTGCGGGAGTGTCTGCTGCACAGTGCGGAGAATCCGAAACCAGTTCACTGCCCAGCTCCACCCCGGGTGTGTTTGCTCAGCAGCAGGGCCCCACCGAGGGATTCTGCACCAGCGTCCACCGCTGGCTTGCCACCCAACTCTGGGCCAGGTGTGTCCCCTCAGCGGTGTGGGCCCACCAGGCGTGTACAATCGTGGGCCCTCCGGTGGGAAACGTCCAGGCCTGCACTCACCAGCCTTCCCATCCCCCAGTGCACGAACCCTGAAGGGGCTGTGGGCAGCCTGAAAATGGCTCTCAGCCCCTCACCCAGGCTGGCCAGGCATGCCAGCAAGTGGACATCCCCCCTGAGGTGTCCCAGACTGCAAGAGGGCACAGGCCGGGCTGAGGGACTCCCACCCCTCGAGTGCACAAATTTTTGTGCACCAGGCCCCTAGTATCTAATAATGAACGTTTATTGACTAGCATTATTCTGAAGCACTTAACATATAGTTTCCTCATTTCATTTTTATGACCATCTTATGGGTAAGCATGACCTCAATTTACAGATGACAAAACATCATCTATAGAATTAGAGAATTTAAGTAACTTTCTCAAGGTCATATTTTACTGATAAGGAAACTGAGGCAGAGGTGTAAAATGTCTGGACAAAATCCATTTCAGATCTCCATGCCTTTGTTCACATTTTATAGATTAGAAACATAAATATTTTCCTTTTCTCCCCCCAAGCTTCTCTTTTCTCTATAATAGAGCTACTAAATAAGGCCACTTTATTGTAGTATATTATATTCTATAATTTTCATTAAATCATAAAATAGACTTATTCTTCAAATTAAAAGGAGCTGTAGTTATTTTTTTTTTTTTTGCTCTCTAAAATATGTGTGTGTGTGTGTGTGTGTGTTCACTGTGATTTATGGTGTAACTATATTATGCTACTTCTCATGGGCATGAAAGTAAAAGAAGGCCTGGCCTGGACAGGGAAAAGTAAGACTATAACAAGTGCATTGCACTCAAGGTACACTCTATAGGACCAATGGGTTTTTTTAGATGAGACAACAAAGAAAGAAGAGTTCGAACTGTTGTTGCGACTTTGAATCTTGGGAAATGAGGGATGGACAAATGGGGTTATTAATGTCTCAAGAACTGGGGAAACTAGTGGTTCTCACTGGGAGTGAAAATGTAAGCAACTTTAAATGGCTTGAACTCAAAATACAGTGGGCCATCAGGGAAAGCTATCTGGTGGATATTCACAACTGGACACCTGAACTTTATATAGTTTTAGCAGAGTCTCCTTAGCTAAAACACCTATGATGGGCATTATTCTATGTTTTAATTCCAGTAATTCATGTAATCCTCAAACCTACCCTCTGAGGTATGTAGTGGGTTGAATAGTGACCCCCTCATATTCATGTCCACTTGGAACCTTAGAATGTGACCTTATGTTACAAAGAAATAGGGTCTTTGCAGATGTAATTAATGTGAGGACATAGGTATTCAGTATCCTCCATCCAATGATGGGTGTCCTCACAGGACTAGGAGAGGACACAGAGCAACGCAGTGGGTGGGCCATGTGAAGATGGAGGCAATGTTACACCTGCCAAGGAACACTGGGGCCACCAGAGCTGGGAAAGGATGAAGGGCTTTCCCCCAGAGCTTTGGAGGAAAGTGTGGCCCCTCAGGTAACTTGATTTCAGATCCTGGCCTTCCAAACTGGGAGAAAATAAATTTCTCATTTTAAGCCATCAAGTTTGTGGTAATTCAGTAACGGGGTCCCAGGAAGCTGATACAAAGTGTACTTTAATAGCATCGTTTTATAAGTGAAGAAAGTGAGGCACAGACGCGGTGTTCCATGTACTCTCTCAAGGTCAGGCAGTCGAGAGAGAATTCAAACCCAGATTTTCTGGCTTCAGCTGTTATACTGTCTCTATTACTTTTTTATTACCTGATAATAAAGAGTGAGCTAGACTGTATACATAGAACTAGAGACAGCAAGACATTCCCTGGAGGCAAACTGTCCCTCAAATACACAAACATTAGGCTCAAACTGCTTTCCCTATCTAGTTATTTGATAATAAAACCATTGTTTACTGTGTTATAAAACCCTAATAAACTAAAATTACTGTGATAATCTATAACAACATGATAATCTATAACAATACCTACCACGCACTATCTAAATCCTTCTCATCAGAATATATTGTTTACCTTGTTTCTTTGAAACCCAATTTAATGGGTTTCTGGGACCTACAATTTTGTGCGGTCAACTCTATTTTTGATTTTGTCTCCATATTATATGACTGGATTGTAGATAGGGTAACTACGGTGAAGCCAAATCATAGTAATTTCTTTCAATAAAAACTATATATTTTATACGATTGAATACGTGTTACACTTTCAGAATTTTGAGAAGGAAGTTGTTTTTCCTTGATATTCTTTAGCTCACTTGGTTGGCGTGAGCAGAAACCCAGATTCCTCAGGAACAGTGTTAACGCAATTAATACAACTGCCACCGGCCAGGCATTACACATACACTGCTTTATTTAACCTTCACAACTCTGAGGATTTCATGTCTGAATTGTAAATGTGAACAAGGGAAGAACAAAGAGCATAAATCACTTGAAAAAGGTTATGCAGGTTTTTGTCAGAGTTGGAATTCAAGGCCGTTTCTCCGACTTCTGTCCTCTTTCGCAGCGGCCCTGGCTATACCAAGTGAAGATGGTCACGAATGCCATGAAGATGAGATGCACAGGATTTTCATTGGTTAGTTTGAGAAAAACATTCACTTTTTTATATCTTTCATCTTTCCTCCTCCCCCTGTAGATGGAGTTAAGGTAAGCTGACGTCCTTATGAATAATGCCCTGCCTTATGGAGCTGATAGAATCGTGAAACTTAATTTGTTTGAAGTTCAGAAAAATTCCCTGCTCATTGTTCTAGCACCTGCTTTTTATTGTAAAAAAAAAAAGACAATACAGGCATACATAACAGTAAAATGATTGAAGACAACGAGTAAGGTGGCTCACAACTGAAGAAACATTACAGTAGAAGCCTCTCTGTTGCTTATGTCTTTAGCTTCTCCTCATTGCATACCTAAAATTACACATTTTTCTCCTGAGGCCCTAGTTTGTGAACATTTCTACTTACATTCTTTTAACTTTGTGAACCAGCAGGGGGAGCTATCTGCTTGTTTTAAAATGATGTCATAAGCACTGAATGTGCAGCTCTTCTCTCTGGTTTCACTGCCAAGGAAGAAAACACAACACCCTCACCTCCTCGTGCATATTGTGTTTATTTAAAGGCTCTGAACGCTCCTGGGGAGGGGGGCTCTACTGGCCAATTACCCGGGGTAGAACGGGACATGTTTACACAGAGCACAGTGGAGTGGCTCCATGGGATCTGCTCTGGTCTATTGCCTAATTATATAATTCAGTGAAAAAATATATTTATCTCAGCGATTGGAGCAGATTAAAATGCCTCTCTGGAAAACAAGGGATGCTGATATTTGTAAAAAATTAAGATGAGTAAGATTGATACAAAGCAGTATGTACAGATCAACATTGTCCAATAGGCTAAGAATCTTTGACAAACGAATCTCCCATATTTCTCCATGCTAAGATTTACAGGTTTATTATTTAAAATCCAGTTGAATAACTGAATAGTAGAAAAAATGTAACATTGAAGAAAATAGCCTAAGCAAGATACTACAAGTATACATAATTAGAAAAGATCAACAGAAAAATATTTTGGAAAAAATTATGCAAGTACTAATTAATTTACTGTTTAGAGGAGGAATTCTGTGAAGGAGGAGTGGTAGATGTAGGAGATTTGGGAGAACTCTGATCAACTTTGTTAATCATCAGGGCTTAACTATGCAAGGGGGACAGCATAGGTAATCTCAGATCCAATACTTCTTTCCTCTATTTCCCTGACCTAATTTTTACATATATTATTAATTCTGTAACATCAAAGGTAGGCTCACATACTTTTTTCTTGTGATTTAAAGAAACATAAACAAGTGGAAGGAGAGGACTCTTCCTCTTGATCTGTTCGATTAGAAGTTCAAAATCCTTAAATTTTTCAAAGAACTACCTCAAAATATCCAGAATAATACCTACAGTAATAGATAAAGCTTTTGTGGCAAACACCAAAATGATAAATAGTGAAATTAAAATTAAAACCTAAAAATAAAATAACACTCATTGTATATATACATATACTTTACATATATATACATATATATATATATACATATATATACTTAAAAGTAAAATATATTTTAAAAATATTTTTTTATTGATTTCAGGGAGGACGAGAGAGAGAGAGAGAGAGAGAGAGAGAGAGGGAGAGAGAGAAATGGAAACATCAATGATAAGAGAGAATCATTGATTGGCTGCCTCCTGTATGCCCCATACTGTGGATTAAGCCTGCAACCTGGGCATGAGCCCTGACTGGGAATTGAACCATGACCTCCTGGTTCATAGGTCAATGCTCAACCACTGAGCCACACTAGCTGGGCATAAAATGCATTTTTAATCACTTTTCAAAACTTTTTTTTTTGCCATACAAAAATTTATATTGAGACCTATTGTTAACACAATGTAAGCATGATTAGCCATTGGTAATTTTCAATACATGAAATATATTTACCTTTCACTGAACTACTACTGTAAGTTAAGAGGCAAAACTAATAATATAAAGACCATTAAATAAATGCATCAAATCTGAACTAGGATGCTTGGACTTCAATTATATGAACATAGACTCTTTCATGGGGTCACCAGTCAACAAGATTTTAAAATTAAGTGAAATATTTTTATAAGTAACATAGTATGGAAGAATGATTTATTATTCCAATTATTCATTGATTTCAATGTGGTTATCTATGACAACGAATCACTGTGACATTGGCAATTTGGCTCAAGATTCACCACTCCAAAAGAAAAAGAAAAACCTCTATTGTTTCAGGATGATTCTTTCAACTTTCCAGATAAAATGCTTTGGGGAGAATGGAAGAAATCTTGGAAGCTAGTCTTTAACTTTTTGTTTCTGAGAAATATTTTAACTGAAATGTGCCTTGCATTTAGGAGGTAACATGTTGACCTAGGCAAAACTGCTAAGTAGATCAGGTTTGCTTGCATGGCCTTCCTGATGTCCTGGGATGATGGAACACCTGATTATGAGGCACTGAGCTCAAGACCTCTGCTGATTTCCTGTTGTTTCCCACCCTCACTGTGAGTGGCCATTGTAACTCATAAGAGTGTGCATCAGGGCTTCAGGAAAAAAAAAGAACTATTGTATTTTCATGTAATGTACAGTACATACCACGCCGAGTAGAAACTCTAAAAGAAGTGGGATCGTACATCTTTTATTGTATACTCTCACTTTCCTGCTTTTTGAAATACATAATATAATAAAAGTAGTACTGTACAACATTTTTTTCTGAGTGAATCGGGTCATTGTTTTGATTATCTTTTGTGTAAACAGTGATGTAGTGTTTCTGCTTCTCCCCTCGGCCAGCCAGCTTTCACATCTCCTGCAGTCATTTTACTTGTTACTTCCACTTCTTATGCCTTCTTGTCATTTGCTCTGGACTGCCAGGGTCTAGGAGAACCAATAAGCTTTTAGGAATTCAATATTTATTAATAGACGGCCTCCGATTCAGAAGAGGCAAGATGACGCCATTTCCAGCTCTCTAACCTTTATCCAGTTTAGTCTTGCTGTGTCTAAAGCATCAAGTGTCTGGCTGTTACAGTGATGGACCCGAAAAACCTTGTCCAAAGACAGCTTGTGGGAAGTCAATGAGATAATTTTCAGTTTCATTTTGAGAATAATATTTTAGCAAGTTGTTCAAGTGTAAAGTGAATACAGTTTCTGTTTAAAAAAAAAAAAAAAGGTAGTTTCAGCATAGCAATGAGGGATAAGGAAAGCATAGATGACTTCCCTTAGTAATAATAGCAAAAGGAAAGGGATGTAGAATACAGACCATAAATGCAATGCTCAGCATGTAATGTTTATCTTCCGGGGGCCTAGTAATTTCTTGAAATGAATCTTTGGGTACTCTTACTTCTACTTGGTATTTTGTCTTTTTATGAAAAAAAAACAACAACAACCATCACACAATTAAAAAAAAAAATTTGTAAACCTTCCTCAAATTTGACCTAGGGTGTTTTAGAACTTGATAGTTCATTGTGTAAAATAATAACAGCTCAGAGCTTTGCCAGAGTTTGAGTTTAATAAATATTTGTATATCTATTGACAGCAGTGCTGACACCTTTATTATCCCATAATAAACACTCCACAGAAAGAGGGCAGCCTGTTCTGGAAACAGAAATGTGGGGTATTTTGCCATGAGGACCGAACTGAGACAGCAATTAATGAAACTGTTCTTTAAATGTCCTGTAAATCAGACTTTATTTTGAGATTCAGACAAGAAGATAAGGTTTTAAAAGGGAAAATATTTAGAAAAGTTTTATAGACCAAAACAAGTTTGCAAAGAATGTAATCCTATCTTAAATTTGTCTCACTGAAAACCAATTTCTCAATTTATCTTGACATTTATATATTGTAACACATTTCTAATTGGATTTCCTTTCATTTATTTTGGAAGATAATATGATGAATATTTCAACTTCTCCTAAGTCATAAATATTACTTAGAAAGTCCAAATGTATTAAAGGGGAAAAAATGAGGTTGGCACTAGCAGTTATTCTTTTATAAATAAGAACATTGGAAACAGGCAGATGAAATGAGGCAAATAAAACCCAAGGTAGAATACTCTTTAAAAACTAACTCTGCGACTCAACTTATTTGTCCCTTTCTCCATACCCCATATTTATGAATCATTCAAGAGAACACTGTAGCCTATAAAGTCATCTTTAAAATTGCCCAAAAGTGCTCTGGAGAAAATCCTGAATCCTGAGCATGCGACACACAGGACCGTTGACAAGTCCCCAGTGTCTGTTCAGTGTTCTCGCTCCAAAGGCTCTCCCCCAGCCGCGCCATGTTCTGGATTTACGTGCCCTTTCATAGTCTGCACCTCTGCATCTGCTCAGCTCTTCACTTGTAATTCACCTCTTGGCCTTCTCTGAAAATCTTACTCGTCCTGCAACTGACAGGTGCTTATTTCTTCTGTGATGTCTTCACTATCTGTGACAAGGAGAGCTAGTGATTTCCATCTCTGCATTCAGGTATCCTTGTCCATGTTAATCATATAGAACCTACCTTTTTTACACAACTTTCTTTTCCATTTGAATACAATTTTCCTATGGACGAAGACTGCATTTTATCTCATCTTAAACTAAAAGAGCCTAGGAGAAAACCAAGATGGGGGCATAGGTGAACACTGGAATGGCGGCCGTGCACAACTATTTTAAAACAACTAAAAGAAAAAACGGACACTACTCTTACCCACAGGAAGGCTGGCTTAGTGGAAATTCTACAACTAGGAAGAGACTGAGACTCAGAGGAGGTACGGAAATAAAGTGCAGAGGTACGGAGGCGCACACGAAGGGGCTCGCAGAAAGGGCTGGAAGCATTTCATACTGGAGGGAGGCACAAGCTCCCGACGGCTCTGAACTCTAGTTCCCGGTGAGTTTCTGGGGACTCAGAACCATACGGGAGGAGCTGGACTGTTGGGCACTGTCAGGCACCAGGAGAAACTCCAGAATGGCTTGAGACCCAGTGCCTCTTAGGGCAGGGCTGAGAATTGGCCATAGCTGGTTGCTCTGCCCTGTAGACTCCCCAACACCCCATCCCACCCAAGCTGCACACAGAGGCTTTTGCATATAAAAGGTTGGCAAGCCCCAGGCAGAAGCTAAAAATAGCACCTCCTTAGAGATACAAGTGCCAGCGTACCCAGGGGTCTTGTACCAAAGCTCCACTGAAACAACTCTTGCCTCATCAGGGTGTCTCCAGCACAGAAGTTCACCCACTGTAGACACAGCTGATTCACATAACCAAGTGGCTTGGAGGTCATTTCCTCTCAGTGATCACCTAACACAGAAAGCCAGTCTATCAACCCAGGGAAGCAGCCAAAATGCGGAGACAAAGGAACAGATCACAAATGACAGAAATGGAGGAAAGCAAATGACAGAATATAGAGTTAAAAACCACGGTTTTATGGTTTTTCAAGAATTTTCTAGAAACCACCGATAAATTTAGTGAGACCCTCAATAAATCTAATGAGACCCTCAAGGATATGAAAAAGGACCAACTAGAAATTAAGCATACACTGACTGAAATAAAGAATATTATACAGAGATCCAACAACAGATTAGAGGAACGCAAGAATCAAGTCAAAGAATTGAAATAAGAAGAAGCAAAAAATACCGAAATGGATAAGCAAAAAGAAAAAGAATCCAAAAATATGAAGACAGTGTAAGGAGCCTCTGGGACAACTTCAAGTGTTCCAACATCAGAATTATAAGGGTGCCGGAAGAAGAGAGAGAGCAAGATACTGAAAGCCTATTTGAAGAAATAATGACAGAAAACTTCCCCCACCTGGTCAAAGAAGTGGACTTACAAGTCCAGGAAGCACAGAGAACTCCAAATAAAAGGAATCCAAAGAGGATCACACCAAGACACATCATAATTAAAATGCCAAGAACAAAAGACAAGGAGAGAATCTTAAAAGCAGCAAGAGAAAAGCAGTCAGTTACCTACAAGGGGGAACCCATATGTCTGTCAGCTGATTTCTCAACAGAAACTTTGCAGGCCAGAAGGGAGTGGCAAGAAATATTCAAAGTGATGAATAGCAAGAACCTACAATTAAGATTACTTTACCCAGCAAAGCAATCATTCAGAATTGGAAGTCAGATAAAGAGCTTTACAGGCAAGAAAAAGCTAAAGGAGTTCATCACCACCCAACCAGTATTATATGAAATGCTGAAAGGTATCCTTTGAGAAGAGGAAGAAGAAAAAGTAAAGATAAAAATTATGAACAACAAATACATGTCTATCAACAAGTGAATCTAAAAATGAAGTGAATAAAAAATATGATGAACAGAATAAACGTGAATAGAATAGAATCAGAGGCATAGAAAGGGATTGGACTAACAATTTTTTGGGGGGTAAAGGGTGTTGGGGGTGCGGGAAGAGACTGGACAATAATCGTACACCTATGGATGAGAACAGTGGGGGTTGGGGGGTAAGGACAGAGGGTGGGGTGGGAACTGGGAGGAGGGGAGCTATGGGGGGAAAAAGGAGGAACAACTGTAATAATCTGAATAATAAAGATTTAAAAAACAAAACAAAACTAAAAGAGCCTAATACATGACCTCACAGATAGTAAGCATTTTACAAATATTTGTAGAATGAGTGAGTGAGTGAGAAATTATATATATTTTTTCAATATGGCTAAAATTAAGCCATTAAAGCTACATTTTTAAATCAGAAAGATTATTCACTCATTGATTCAGCATTTACTAAGAGACTTCTGCAACACAAATGGAAAACCAGAATATCCTGGAAGACAAATGACACATTGGCCCTGTCTTCTAGGAGTCCAGTTTATCTAGAGGGGATTACAGATTCACACTCAGGGGTGGGGGAAGCAGAATTTTCCACCCCAAAATATGACTTTTGGGATATTGATTGTTTTAAGTTATTTTCAAGACATGGAAGACTCACGAAAAAACTCTTATCTCCCCACTAACTGCATAAGGGAAGTTAGAGACCTGCTCCAGGAAGGGAGGTATCATCAGAGTTAACTATGGGCCTAGCAAGGCCCATTGGACCCAGGTCCTCTCTGTGTCCAGTTGTTCAGATGGCCCAGGAAACAACTACATGTGAATTGCCTTCCTGCTTTTTGAAGTTCTAAACCACAGCCCACCCACCCACTTTTCCTTAGCTCAAGGTGGCATATAAGCCACAACTGTCAGACTTGTTCTAGGCTCCCATATTTTTATGGAACCACTATATGTACATATATTTAGTTATTTTCGTCTGTTCATCTGTCTCCTGTTAACTTGATTAAGTTAGATCAGCCAGGCTAATTTAGAAGGGTAGAAGGAAAATTACCTGCCTTACAGCACAAATAGGAATGTATAATGCATTCGAGTCTCAAAGTAGCACAGCTCAAAGGATTTAGAATTAAGATGGACAAAGAAAGGACTTCTCTGTGAATAAAGCTATAGTGAAAATGTGCAGGCAGTGTTATTTTCAACCAAACAGTTCACAGTATGAGATAAGAGGCTGTGGCAAGAGGTAAGGCTGGACAGATTTGAGGGTGCCTGATTGTAAACAGCCTTGCACACTGTTTCCAGGGTCTTATTCTGAAGGAATTGGTGCCTATCTGGAGTGCTATAAAACAAAGACACAGGGTCAGATTTGTGTGCTCAGCTGTCAGGGTAGGGGGAAGGTTGATTAGAGAGAGATGAAAGTCAAGCTTGGATTAAGTACAAGATTGTTATTACATATGGACCTATAACATCAGTTTCATATACAAAAATGATTAGAAACAAGGTGCTAAACATTTTGTAGGACCCTTGGTATAAAATATCTTGTAAAATCTTTCCATTAAGTTATAAGGTTGAAGGATCTTTGGATTTAAAAGGGCAAACAGCATAGAAGGGTAAATAGGAAAAAATGAGACCTATTGCTATTCCAATAGAAAAGCAAAGGAAGGCTCATGTGAAAATGTAGTCGTGTAAAGAACAGGGACTTTTAACATGGGAACTTTGCTTTTCTTGAGCCGCAATGTCCTCTAAAATAAAATATCCCATTTAACTTTAAATGGTTTTCTGTAAAAAACAAAAACTAAAAAAAACTGCATATATTGACGCACTACATGAGTATAAGGTGTTATAAACATTATTTTTTCTAATCCCTGATTTAAGTAAAGCAAACAGCCAGTCTCCAAGAAGGCTGCATGCCTATTATTAATTCTCCATCTATAAAGGGGCAAAACAATCCTCATCCCAGAAATCATCAGGGAACACTGTATTAACACTAGGCAGGCAAGCCCATAGAGACAACATCTGCCTATTCTGCTATTAGCCATTGTTTATTTCTTCCTGGACTCCATTAGCATTGGTAAGAGTGGAGTGTGTACATCTCAGCATGCTAATAGCATAGCATTAACCTCCCTAAGCACTAATGGATATCATGCACTCACATTTCTGCAGAGCAAGAGATAGATTTTTCTATTTTAAGGAACTATAAGCTGATGCAAACATATATTTTACAGTAAACTGACTCACAGAGAAGTTAAAATTGTAATTTGAAGGCCCTTTGAAGAAATGGCTGAGTCTGGGGAGAGAAACAAGATGGCGGCATAGGGTAGACACCGTAAATGCAGCCGTGAACAACTATTTCAGAAAAACCACAAAAAGAACACATGGACACCACTCGCACCCACAGGAAGGCTGGCTGAGTGAAAATCCTACAATTAGAGAAGAGTCTGAGACTCAGAGGAGCAGCGGAAGCAAAGTACAGAGGTACGGAGGTGTGCGCACGGGGCTCGGGGAAGGGCTGGCGCTGGGGGACGCGGTTATTTTCCAAAACGGAGAGAGCCACAAGTCCCCAGCGACTTTGAACTCCAGTTCCAGGCGAGTTTCTGAGGACCCAGACACCCGGAGAAGGGGGACTGACTGGCACCAGGAGGAAACCCAAAGCGGCTTTCTCTCAGCGTTGCTTGCAGCAATTACCGTGGGACACAGAGACCTGGTGTCTCTCAGTGCAGGGCTGAGAAGCGCCATAGCTACTTGCTCCGCCCTGCCCTGCAAACTCCCCGAGGCCCCGCCCCTCCCAAGCTACGTCAGAGGCTTTTGCATATAAAAGACTGAGTAGCCTAGGGCAGAGCCTTAATCAACGCCTCCTTAAAGATACAGGAGCCAGCCCTACCCAGTGGCCAGAGTAGGACTAACCTAAACAAAACAGATCCACAAGGAACACACTCGGGGCAGATGCAGTGAGCATAAAAGCCCCACTGAAACAACTCTTGCCCCATAAGGGTGTCTCCAGCACAGAAGTTCTCCCACTGTAGACACAGCTGACTCTCATAACCAAGTGGCTTAGAGGTTAATCCCTCGCAGTGATCGCCTAAATCAGAAAGGGA
>PVJC01049032.1:0-12367 GCA_004026665.1 Murina feae | reverse complement strand
ACAAGTTTTGATGAGGGCCTATGTAATTTGACAGTGTTCGTTCGTCTCTGGGGTTTTTCTTAACTTGTTCCATGACAATCAAATGTGCTTGAACTATTCAAATGATTCATTGAAATAAGAATTCTATAGTCCTTTATTGGGAGGTTGATCTTTAAAATAACGGTTAACCTTTTAAGTTAGTTTGTGTTTTTGACATCTTTCAAGTAAATTACTTTCTGTAGACTATTATGGAAGGAGTAAGCACTTCAGCTGATGTAGTCTTTGATTTCTCAAACAAGACTGGAAGCTTGGCTGGTTTTTGTTTATGGAAAACTAACTTACAATCTTTGCTTTTGTTTTAGTAATAGTTATGCACGAGTGCGAGCTGTGGTGATGACCCGGGATGACTCCAGCGGCGGCTGGCTGCCCCTCGGAGGTAGTGGACTGAGCTGCGTCACTGTCGGCAGAGCCTCCCACCAGGAAGAGGATGGCTGCTCTGACTTTCTTATCCGTGGAGAGCGGCTCAGGGACAAAATGGTAACTGATAATGCATTTATTGTAATTTTAAGATTCCATAGAATGGATTATTAATTTAAAATAATTATTAGTGCGCCATAATTGATGAGAATTATTTTTGCCCAGGGTCGATGGTTATGTTTTTTAAAACTCTTTTAATATTAAGCATGGTGAACTGTTCCTGTTTTTTTTGTTGTTGTTGTTGCAACTGGAAATAACAGTAATGCACACAATGTTAGAGGAGAGCTGCTTCTGTGGTTAGATTGAATGGAAGTGTTCCTGGATAGCCCCCCTAGTTATTAAACCAGATACACCCTGCCTCTCCTTCTCCCCACTATCTCCTAGACTGGAGGCTGGCAAGCTCTATAGTCCACAGGCCAAATCCAGGCCTGCCACCTGTTTTCATATGGCCCATGAGTTGGTTTTAGCATTTTTAAATAATTAAAAGTAATCAAAGAAGAGCAATAATTTCATGGCACAATGAAAATATGTTTGCTGACTCATTTCGCATCTATGATTTTTTTATTGAAAAATGTAATTTAAATTCTAAATTTTTCATACATGAACATTTTAAAAAGTTAATTTTCATTTGTTGATTTAAAAGGGAGGGTGTAAGGGAGAGAGAGAGAAACATTAATTTGTTGTTTCGCTTATTTATGCATTATTGGTTGATTCTCGTATGTGCCCTGACCAGAGATCAAACCCACAACTTTTGCATATCAGGAGGATGCTCTAACCAACTGAGCTACCTAGTCAGGGCCTTAGCATTTTAAATGAATTTATTTTTAATTTTGGTTATTGGTTTCTGAATAATATTTACTATTGAATTATTTCAATAATTTAACTTTTCTTGTTAAACTAACTTTCTTGTGCCCCGGTTTCTGCCTCAGTGAAAGGGAGATTTATCCTAAGTCATCTTGAAAGTCTCCCAGCTCTAGTGTTTTGTGACCTTATGATTCACTCCTAAAAATGTATCTCAGTGAACGAGAATGTCGTTTTAGGGTTGTAGGAAACCCCAATATCTAAAGGTGATTCTGGCTTTCCATAAGATGGTGGCTGGCACATACTATTGCTAATCTTTTTTTTTTTTTTTAATTTTTTTTTTTATTGCTTAAAGTATTACAATAAATGATAGATAAGTATTACAACCTAAGTAACTGTTAATGACCGGTCACTATGTTGACACACTGACCACCAGGGGGCAGATGCTCAACACTGGAGCTGCCCCCTGGTGGTCAGTGTGCTCCCACAGCCAACCTGCTGTGGCTAGCCAACCTCCCGCAGTCCTTCCCCCTAAGCCAGCTGTGCCCGATTGACCCTGATCACCAGTCAGGCCAAGGGACCCCACCCATGCATGAATTTGTGCACCAGGCCTTTAGTTTAAAGTAAGGCTTTATAGACTTCTAAGAAAGAGTTTATGGTGACTTGTCCTGGACTATAATGCTACTTATCTGAGCTAATGGTAACTGGGAAATGTTATTGGAGGAGTTGTTGATTTTAGAAACTAAGTATAAAATAGTGATGATCTAAAAATATTGGCTGTATTAATGGACAGATTATTTTAGGGTAATTTAACAAGTGACATAATCTGCATAACTAGGAGTGAAGCTGATCAGAATCAGCTCAGACTCATGGATAAGGGGTTGGTCATTGTGGCTTTGATATAAAGCTAGTGCAAATAAATCTGGGATTCAGAAAGAACACAAACTTATTACCTATGGCAGGACTTAAAAGGAGCCCTTAGGTGTAGAATTATAATAGACTAACAAGATAACAAGAAAATGCATTCTTCTGATAGACACACTGATTCGGAATCAGAGCACTTGTTGTCTCACCTGACCATTTCTCCTTGAGGAAGCTTGTTTTCTGTGTAACAGGGTAATCAATATATCTCAGTGCAGACATGAAGGAAAAGTTATTCACTTAGAGGGTTGCCATATTTCTTGCAGAGATTAGCTATGTAGTATTTTAGGTTATGGGGACTTGTATGATTAAAGGCAGAGGCAATAATGCATGGTTATAAATTCAAAACAGCAGTGTCTTGTGGAATTTCAAGACAAATAGGACAGTGACATTGGAATAAGCAGATTAATTACTCCCCTCTGCTGGGGAATACATTTTTGACCAAGATACTTCTGAAAGTAATACAAGATTGAAGTATATATTCTTTTTTTATTGTCACTGCATTTTGGATTCTGAATGTCATTTCTGTAGATGTTTTTATTAATTGGTTTTATTTCAATTCCGTTTGCTGAGTTTCAGTTTTTTTATTTATCTAAGAAAGAAGTACTCTGTGACTATTGAGTCTATAAATTTACAGAGTTCTTACCAAGTTGGTAGTTACCTTTAAAATCCTCATTTGCTAAAAAACTGTTTTGTACCCATTTTGTCTGTTGGTCACATCTTAGAATCCTTTACCTTAGATAAATTCTAGAAATGAAGTGGAATACCTGCCCCCATATCCGAAGAAAAACTTGTGGTCTTTAAGAAAGACTAGATATTTAGTAAAGAGGAGTACCATGGCCATTTGTATAGCTAACAAAGAAATATTGATGATATTTTAAAGTGCTTGTAAATCAGAATGCTGGTAATCGTAGTGAAAAGGAAAGATGGCTTTTCTTAAGGCTTAAAGAAGCACTTTGATAGGGGAGTTTTTGCAGCTTTTGATGTGCGATCACTTGTATTAAAATATGTCTTTTACACTTCCAAAAGGTTTATATTTCACTTTTTTATTTTTTAATAAGAAACGAACATAAAGAGTAAGCTGACTGGGATGTTTTTCAGGAAGTCAGCTTGTGTGTTTTGGGGTAGGACTCATTGATTGATTTGTTCATTCTGAGTACTCAGAAATCATTTCCTGTGATCTCACTTATAACTTTCTTGTTTTTATGATGCTCATAAAGGTAAAGTTTATTTTACAGATTACCCTTTTACTGCTCGAAATGAGAGCTTCCCAAGCTATGTGCCATGAATAAAAGTAGCTGGAGCCTCTTGGTTTGTTGCCTCTTAACTAGTAGCAACTCCTCTTTCCTGGATGCCTTTCAAATGTTATATTTTTAAGGGTACCTGAGGAAAAAGTTGGAAAACACTGAGAAAAAACAGGGTTTGGTGTTGTATTCTGAGGTAATCAGAGTACTGCCTTTCTTCCAGACACTTGGATATGGAATGGTCTTTAACAAGGATAGATTCTCAGAACCTCTATTCTTGATCTGTGTAAGTTGTAGCCTCCATTGCCTTCTAAATTTTTATAGCCTTGATTTCTTCCTTTAATTCTCCAGTATAAATTAGTGTTATACTCGATCACATATTTCTTAAATGCTAGCTAAAATTTAACTGTTAATATATATAGATAACCTTTACTGTAGAGCTTCACATTCTCCATAATAGAAAATTTCTCTTTTGCATTCATTTTTTATTAGATATATTAGATAAACCCTTCTCTGTTACTATGAAACTTTATTTTATTGGAAAACATTTTATCATATGTATAGGTTATATGTTTTTATAATTTTTAGCTGAATTGTATGTGATATGTAAATTTAAAACACTGTATTATAATACACCCTTATAGTCTTTATAAATAGCTGAATAAACTGTCCATAATGACATTAAAATTTTGCTAAAATATTTATTACTAAAAGTTTTAAATTACCATGGGGATGTGTTCTTATGTTTGTGAAGTAGGCAATAAAATACTGTAAATTTACAAATGTAATTAAAATTATGCTTTTGAAAGCATTTTACATGCTAAGAGATGACAAAATATGGAGTAGTCTACAGAGAAAGATACAATAGGACTCTTATAACATATGTATTACTTAAGATGGTCTGTGGACATAAAAGGGCACTGTGTTGTGTCAGCAAAGTTATATGATAGTTGTCATTATAAACTTATAGTGACAGAGTTAGTAATGGTAAAGGTAAAAATAATAAAGAAAAAAAAGGAAGTGAAGATAGGGGAAATAAGAAACTTTTCAGGTTAGGAAGTTGCCAAAGAGATTAAGGATATGTTTTTCAGATTAATAAATCTAATTAGGTTGTGGATAAAAAGTGGCCTATAAAAAATGAAAATGCCTGTAAGATAATAGTTTTATTGTTTAAAATGACACATTGTAAAAATGAGTTTTCTTTTCAGATGTTAGAGCCTAAAAATTAGAGAATTTGTTTTCTAGGGAGAAAACATAGGAGTAGCTTTATTGAGACTCACCCCCTTTCCATCATGGGACACGTTAAAAGACCAGGGACACATCTTTCTGCCTTGGATTGAACTTTATAAAAGTGCAGAACAATAATTTCTTACTTGCTTTTCCTATTGTGCCTCTGTGAATTACTAAACTGTGAAACCTCAATCTTCCGCTAACAACCAATTGCATTAACTAGTTTTCTCTTTACGATTCAGCAGCTCTGTCTCTTGAAAGATACAGGTTCTCCTTTGACTATAACATCACCTAACGGGGGGAAGTCAGAGTATGGATGATCTTAGCATAATTTTAATTATGCTTTATTCGCCAAAGGATTGCTCTATCAACTGCTTACATATACAAACCCCTTTATTGACAGTGTACCATTAAGGTTACCATCCATTAGATTGCATTTTCACCTACTAACCTTAGCAATTCCTTCCCGTAGCAACTCTTCCACATCTAAACCTCATCATTATTCTTGGCTACTTTGCTTGCAGTCTTGACCTTTTGGTCTTCATTTCAGCAGGCTGCTTTCCTGGATCTGGTTGTTATCCAGAACTGTTCCATTTGAGGAATTTTACAATTTCCTCTCATTTCTTTTTTATTCCCCTTCCCTTGCTCTATAATTTCATGCTTACTCTATTATTTTGTGCCTTCAATTTCCCCCAGTTTCACTAGATTCCTCTGGCTTGAGTATCTTTTTTATTATTTTCTTCTTAAATACAATCTAAATTTTTTGTCAGTCATTTAAACTACTTCAGTAGATAATTACCTGCTGAGTTTTTACTTTATTTTACGTTAAAATAATGAATTCTACATTAAAAGAGAATATTCCTTTTTTAAAGGTGAGTCAAATATATATTGAGAAGCTGCTGTGTGCTAGACACTGTTCTAAACACTGGGAATATCCAAATGAACATGACAGAAATTCTAGTTTCTAAGATAAATATTTTGGTGAGGGACAAAGAAATGTTATAGTAAGTAAATAAGATTAATATACTAGAGAGTCCTAACTGATAAGGGGAAAAACAAATCCCGAAAGAAGTATAGGAAGTTTATTTGTGGGGAGGAACTTTTTTTTTTTTTAATCCTTACCCAAGGATATGTTTTTGGTGATTTTCGTTGGTTTTTTTGTTTGTTTGTTTGTTTGTTTGTTTTTGTTTGTTTGTTTGTTTAAGAGACAGAGGAAGGGAGGGAGAGAGAAACATTGATTGGTTGCTTCCCACACACACCCCACCGGGGGTCAAACCTGCAACCTACCAATGTGGGGTCACTAGGAATAAAACCGCAACCTTTTAGTGTGCAGGACGATACTCCAAACAGCTGAACCACTGGCAGGGCTGTGTGGAGGAACTTTTATAATCTGGCCTTTACTTTCTTTATCTTGAATCTGTTAGCCCTGCCCCAAAGGCAATCACTTCCATGATATTGCCTTACTTAGCTATGTTTACGAAAAGCAAGTGTTGAATTTATGGAAATGCCTTCCCCTCTTTTACATTAACTAAATAATAGTAGATAGCATATTAAGAGTTTATGTGGAGTAGAGAATGTAGACAGATTGCTACTCTTGAGGAAACAGTAATGACAGGAACAATTTCCTTTTTATTGTCACAGATAAGTCATAAGCAGAAAACTAGGAAAATTTAATTAGAGAAAGCAACTTGGGCAAATCGGTTTTGCTCTTAAGGATTGAAATTGGAAGAAATGCTAATAATAATGGTAACAACAGCAACATTCATCTGGTCCAAAATTAGCTGCTCATTATAGGGTCAATCCTTTGAAAAGATGATAAATTGTACTATTAATGACTTCTTTGCATGACCATAAATTTTGTGACTTTCTCTTGGCAATTGTTTTTCAACAGTTAACTCTTAGTATTGCCAATATTCCCTGAAGAGAAAAACCTGTTAGCATTATATATATTTTCTTTCTTTTAGATCCATGTGATAGCTGTTTCCTGGAAATTAAGATTTAGCATATTTCCCATATTACCTGCCTTGTAATTTCCTTTTTTTAGAAAACTTTAGGTTAACTCTTAACTTCCTTCAGTACTCTCTTTACTGAATACACTAAACTTTCTCTTTATTATTTAACTAGGGGCCCAGTGCACAAAAATTTGTTCACTTGGGGGGGTCCCTCAGCCCAGCCTGTGCCCTCTCGCAGTCTGGGATCCCTCTGAGGATGTCCACCTGCTGGCGTGCCTGGCCAGCCTGGGTGAGGGGCTGATGGCTGTTTGCAGGCTGCCCAAAGCCCATTCAGGGTTTTGGTCCCTACTAGGGTGCCTGGCCAGCCTGAGTGAGGGGCTGAGGGCCGTTTTCAGGCTGTCCACAGCCCATTCAAGGTTCAGGTCCCTACTGGGGTGCCTGGCCAGCCTGAGTGAGGGGCTGACGGCCGTTTTCAGGCTGTCCACAGCTCATTCAGGGTTCAGGTCCCTACTGAGGTGCCTGGCTAGCCTGGGTGAGGTGCTGAGGGCCATTTGCAGGCTGCCCACGCTCCCATTGACCCACCGTCCCAGCAAGGCTGGCTGGAATCTGATTTCTGGGGTTTATTATCTTCTATAATTGAAACTTTGTTACTTTAAGCAGAGGCCTAGGCAGGCATGAAGCCTCCTGTTTGCTTCAGCTCCGTGGCTTCTATAATTGAAACATTGTTTCCTTGAGCAGAGGCCCAGCCGGCCTAGGCAGGCAGTTTACTCCTGGGGCAATGGAAGCTTCCTGTTTGCTCTAGCTCCATGGCTGCCAGCTGCCATCTTGGCTATGTTAATTTGCATACAGCATCTCTGATTGGCTGGTGGGCGTGGCTTAGGTGTCTCAGTGATGGTTAATTTGCATATTACTCTTATTAGATTAGACTAGAGGCCTAGTGCACAAAATTTGTGCACAGGTAGGGTAGGCCTGGCCAGCTATCAGGGCCAATCAGATTCCCCGCCTGCTTGCCTCCTCCTTCCCTCCCTCCCTCAGCGTCCCACTGCCACCACTGGTCACCTGCCATGTTCCACGCTTCACCCTGGTGGTCAGCGCACATCATAGCGAGCAGTTGAACTCCCGGTGGAACTCCCGAGGGGATGCTTTGCATTATAGCCATATAGATATACATATGTATACATATATATGTATGTATATTGATTTGCTTTAAATTAAAGTCATTCCATTCTCTAGTTACTGATTATACTGGTTGATCTGGTCTGTCGGGCTCAGTAGGATTATTTTGTCTTCATCTTTCTCCTTTATAGCTGATTGTGATACATTTCACATTCCTTACATTGCATTCCAATTAAATTGTTACAATAGTTAATGTCTTCCCTAATAGTTAAATTAAAGTTCAAATTTTTTATCTCACTATTAGCTTTCTAAATATTTTGTCACTACCTTTGCTCTGTTAGAATCTAAATTACCATGTGAATGTAGCATGCTTTTTACTTGATTGGTTGATTACTATTCTTTTAATTAATCAACAGCTGTTTGAGTGTTTTCTATATGCTAGACTTTCTTGTATTAGTTTGCTCATGACATCATAAGACAATACCAGAGACTGGCTGGCTAAAACAGTGGAAGTTTATTTTCTAACAGTTCTGGAGGCTGGGGAATCCAAGATATGGATACTCATTGATTGGGTTTCTGGTGAGAGCTCTCTTTCTAGATTACATAAGGATGTAATTCAATCCATACCACTTATTATTTAATTCCACTTTTTTGTCTATTGATTTTATGTGAATATTATACTTTTAAAATTAGTTTTATGTATTTGCTAAACTAATTCCCCCTGATTAGTACCCCCCCCCCCCTTTGGGTATATTTTTGCTCATTTTCCCATAACTAAACAAGTTTTTAAAAATACAGGTACTTCACTTAAGTTTTTTTTTACATACATAAAAATTGTTGTGACTATTATATATGATTTGGGCAGCGGGTTATTTTGGTTTCTTTTAAAGCTCATTTCATGCAGCTCATCTTCTTTTTGTATAGTGCTAGTCAGAACTTCCAAAATAATATTGGATAATGTTGATGATACCATTGGCTTTTTTATTAATCTAATGAGATTTCTAGTGTTGTGTAGAGAAGTAGAACATTAGATACTGTTTTGAGATGCCATTTATCACAGTAAGGAGGATTCCTTGATATCTCTTAATGTTTCCCTCATCAGAATTTGATAATTTTTCTGAAATCTCCATAGACTTTTTAAATTGATGTTCTTATTGAGATAGTTATAGATCATTAATTGCTCTTGTAGAGAATAATGTAAAGAGATCTTGTTTTCCTTTTACCCAGTCTTCCCAATGGTAACATTTTACAAAACTAGTGTATCACAACCAGTATATATATTCACATCAACACAGTCCATTACCCTTAGATTTTCCCAGTTTTGTACTCATTTGGGTGTGCATTTAGATCAATATAGTTTTATCACATATATCCACTATGATAGAAAAGATTTGAAACAGTTCAGTAACCATAAGAATCCTTTCCCACGGTACTTAAAACACACCTACCTCCCTCTTAGCCTGGAAACCACTCACCTGTTTTCCATTTCTTTAATTTTATCATCGCAAAAGTGTTATGTAATTGGGATCATAAATATGTTACTTCAGGATTGGTATTTTTCATTCAGCATAGTTCCCTGAGGGTTATGCAGATTATTGAGTGTGTATCAATAGTTTGTTCCTATTTATTGTTGCCTGGTGTTCTATGACAACTGTGTACCAAAGTTTAGCCATTGCTTCACAAAAGGAAATGAAGGCTCTTTACAGTGTGGGGCTATTGCAAATACAGCTGCTAAGAACATTCATATACAAGTTTTTCTGTAAACATACGTTTTATTTCTCTGGGATGAATGACCATAATATAATTGCTGGGGGTATGGTAGTTGCATGATTAGTTTTATAAGACTTTTCCCCCGGAGTGGCTATATGTGTTACATTTTTACCAGAGCAATCCAGTTTCTAGGTGTTCTCACCAGCATTTTCTGTAATCACTATTTTTTATTTTGTCATTGGTATAGATGTATCATGATAGCTCATTGTGGTTTTAATTTGGATTTCCTTAACAGCTATTGATGAATATCTTTTCATGTGTTTATGTGTACCTTCTTTGGTGAAATATATGTTCACGTCCTTTGCCATTTTTCTCATTGGATTGCTTTTTTTCTGTTGAGTTTTGAGAGTTCTTTATTCTAGATACTAGTTTTTGATTGAGTATATATATGGTTTGCAAATATTTTCTCGCATTCTTTTTTATCTCCTTCACAGGGTCCTTTGCAGAACAGAGTTTTTAATTTTTATAAAGTCCAGTTTATCAATCTTTTTCCTTTCAGGGATCATGATTTTGGCATCAAATCTAAAAACTCTTTGCCTAGCCCTAGATCCCAAACATTTATCCTGTGTTTCTTCCTAAAAGTTTTACAGTTGTTAAATTTTAAGGTATGATACTTGGGTCAAGGTTAATTTCTTGGGCCTATGAATGTCCAGTTTTTCTAGGAACCTTTGTTGAAAACGTTGTCCTTCCTCCATTAAATTGCTTTTGTACTCTTGTTAAAAATCAGTTGAGCATTTTTGTATATGTTCTCCGTTTTGTTTCATTGCTCTATTTTTCCCTCCACAAGTATTATACCATATATTATTGTCACTATATTTGTAAGTCCTAATATTGGGTAGAGTGATGTCTCCCATTTTATTCTTTTTTTAAAAAAATATTTTTTTTATTGACTTTTTTTTTTTTATAGAGAGGAAGGGAAAGGGATAGAGAGTTAGAAACATCAATGAGAAAGAAACATCGATCAGCTGCCTCCTGCACACCCCCTACTGGGAATGTGCCCACAACCAAGGTACATGCCCTTGACCGAAATCGAACCTGGGACCCTTGAGTCCTTAGGCCGACGCTCTATCCACTGAGCCAAACTGATCAGGGCTCCCATTTTATTCTTATTTCTCAAGATTATTTTAGCTATTCTAGCGTTTGCTTTTCACATAAATTTTAGAATAATTTTGTCCTTATTAGGATTTTGATGGGAATTTTATTAAACCTATGGTCCAGTTTGGGAAGAATTGACATTTTTACTATATTGAATTTTCCAGCTCATGAATGCGCTATATCTCTAGTTAGATCTTTGCATTTCTTTTCCCCCCGTTGAATTCTTTTGACATTTTGTGATTTTTCAGCCCATAGATATATTTAGTTAAGTACATACCTCTGTTTCATTTTTGTTGGAGCAGTTGTAAATGATGTTGTGTTTATAATTTTGGTTAATGCTTGTTTCATTGTGTGTATGGAAATGTGATTAATTTTTGTTTATCCTGCTACCTTGCTTAACTCTGAGGTTTTTTGTTCGATTCCCTGGGATTGTTTAAAGTAGACATGTCATCTAAAAATATGAATAGTTTTATTTCTTTTCAATCTATGCTTTTTATTTTATTTTTTCTTTCCTTATTGCAGTGGTTACAACTTCCAGTTCTGTGTTGATTAAGAATGGCAATAGTATACATCCTTGCTTTCCTCAGATTTTAGTAGCAACACATTGTCTTTCACCTCTGAGTATGACATTGGCTATAGGTTTTTTAATAGGCAACCTGTGTAGAATTGAGATAATCTCCCTCTATTCCTAATTTACTGATAATTTTTATTATGAATGGATGTTTGAATTTGTGAAGTGTCTTTTCTGTGTTAACTGCTAGAGCTTATTTAGCTTGATGACATGGTAGATTACATTGATTGATTTTTGAATGTTGACTCAAGCCTTTCTGAGTCAACATTCAAAAATCAATCAAAACTGGACATACATAGGCAAAGTCTATGTACCTGGAATAAGTCCCACTTAGTCATGGTGTATAATCTTTTTATATGTTTTTAGATCTGATTTGCTAGTATTTTCTTGAAGAATTTTGTGTTTTAGACCATGATTGATATTGGTCTGTAGTTTATTTTTTTGGTGCCATCTTTGTCAGGTATTGGTTTCAGGTAATACTGGCCACATGAAATGAATTGGTAAGTGTTCCCCCCTTCTTCTGTTTTCCAGAAGCGATTATGTAAAATTGATGTTAGTTCCTCTTTAAATATATGGTTGAATTCTCCAGTTGAAACTATCTCAGTGTAGAGAGTTCTCTTTTTGAGTACTTTTAAATTAAAATTTTAGTTCCTTCAATGGTTATAGGACTGTTCAGGTTAACATTTTTGTATTGATTATTGATAACATGTTTTTTATAGAGTTGATCCATTACTCCTAACAGTTGTCTAGTTTATAAGTTCTTAGTATCTTAATTATTTTTTTAAAAGCTAAAAGATCTTTAGCAATATCCTGTTTTACTTCTGAAATTGGATATTTATGTCTTCATTTTTAATAATGTCAGTCGTGCTAGAGTTTAATCATTTTATTATTTGTTTAAGCCAGCTTTTGTTTTATTGATTATTTTCCCCTTTATTTCAATTTTATTTATTTGTTTGTTTGTTTCATTTTTTTCTGCTTGCTTTGGGTGTTGGGCTCTCCTTTTTCTAATTTCTTAAAGTAGAAACTTCAGTTATTGATTCGAGACCTCTTTTCCCAACATCGGTAGCCTTTTTAAACTTTACTAAATTATTCAAATCTTATATATCCTGTTTGGCCCCCTTTCATTTATAGTCTGAAACTCTCCAATCATCATTCTGTCTTTGGATATTCTTGATTTTCTAAATAACTTGTGTTATATAGATATTGTTATA
>PVJC01049031.1:0-12325 GCA_004026665.1 Murina feae | reverse complement strand
GCAGTAAGGAGCAAGGGGTTCCAGACTGCGAGAGGGTGCAGACCAGGCTGAGGGACCCCCATAGTGCACAAATTTCATGCACCAGGCCTCTAGTATCCTTATACACATAAGCCAACCTATATAGAGGGAAATTTTCCTTTTATTTATTTTTATTTTCCAATTACAATTGACATTCAATACTACATTAGTTTCAGGTGTATTGCATAATGGTTAGACACGTATATAACTTATAAAATGATCACCCTGATAAATCTAGTAACCACCATGCACAGTTATTACATTATTGTCAACTACATTCTTTTTTTAAAAAATATATTTTATTGATTTTTTTACAGAGAGGAAAGGAGAGGGATAGAGAGTTAGAAACACCGATGAAAGAGAAACATTGATCAGCTGCCTCCTGCACACTCCTATTGGGGATGTGCCCACAACCACAGTACATGCCCTTGACCAGAATCGAACCTGGGACCCTTGAGTCCACAGGCCGACGCTTTATTGGCTGAGCCAAACCAGTCATGGCTCAATTATATTCTTTATGCTATACTTCACATCCCCATGATTAGTTTGTAACTACCAATTATTTTGTAACTCCTCTCACCTATTTTTCCCAGCCCCCAACCTCCCTTTCCTCTGCCAATGACCAGTCTGTTCTCCATATCTATGAGTCTGTTTTTGTTTTACCTACTTTGTTCTTCAGATTCTACATATACTAAGTGAGATCATATGCTATGTCTTTCCATGTCTGACATTTCATTTAGCATAGTATCCTCTAGGTCCATCCATGTTGTTGCAAACAGTAAAATTTTATTCTTTTCATGGCTGAGCAATATTCCATTGTACATATGTACCATATCTTCTTTATCTAATTGTCTGATGATGGGCACTTAGGTTGCTTCATTACCTTGGTTATTGTAAATAATGCTGCAAAGAACATAGAGCTGCATGTCCTTTTTCAAATAGTGTTTTGGACTTTTAAAGATAAATACTTAGAAGTGCAGTTGTTGGGCCATGGGATATTTGAGCCTCTGTTTGCTTAAAAAAAGAGAGAGATCTTCTTCAACTCATTTATCTGCACTGTGGTTTAGTCACTCAACAATCCCCCCAGATGCTAGGTATAGAAGTATCACTTCTTCTTTCTTTACAGATACATAATAGGATGGGGAGTGTGTGGCAGTCCTCAGGCTGCTTCCTAATAGTTTAGTTTCCTTCCCTTCTGGGCACATGGGAGAACTTCACTCCCTGGCTCACCTGTGGTTGAATGGGACCTGCAATTCCTTTTAGCCATTGAATTATGACTTCTGGGCTGAAACATTTAATCATCTGGTACAAGATCCTCCGGAACTGTTTCCCTCTGGCACAGCAGCACTGATATTCAAGGTTATGTTTGCTCCCTCAGCCTGGGTCCCTGATTAACCCTGAGGAGTAGAGGCTCCTTCCTGGCTCAAATTGGACATGTAATTGAGTATTATTGTTTTAAGTAATTTCTATCCTGCAATTGTTTATTGCACATCAACACCCAGTATAGCCTAATGGAAATATGTTGTACCAGAATTCATTCAAGCATTCTCTACTGTTGGATGCTCACATTGACAACAACGTTCCCACAAACATTCTTTTACATATACTAGGGGTCCAGTGCACAAAAATTTGTGCACTTGGGGGGAGGGGTCCCTCAGCCTGGCCTGTGCCCTTTCACAGTCTGGGACCCCTCAGGGGATGTCCTGCTGGCATGCCTGGTGAAGAGCTGATGGCCTTTTCAGGCTGGCCAAGCCCCCCCCCCCCCAGTGGGGACCCTCACCCCATGAGGGTGTGGCCAGCTTGGCTGAGGGGCTGAGGGCTGTTTTCAGGCTGCCCACAGCTCCCAATGACCCAACGTCCCAGCGAGGCTGTCTGGAATCAGATTTCTGGGGTTTATTTATCTTCCATAATTGAAACTTTTTACCTTGTGTGGAGGCCTAGGCAGACAATGGAAGCTCCTGTTTGCCTCAGCTCCGTGGCTTCTATAATTGAAACGTTGTTTGAGCAGAGGCCCACTGGCCTAGTCAGGCAGTTGCAATGGAAGCCTCCTGTTTACTCTAGCTCTGAGGCTGCCGGCCTCCATCTTGGCTGGGTTAATTTGCATACAGCAGCTCTGATTGGCTGGGAGGCGTGATTTGGCTAGTGGGTGTGGCTTAGGTGTTTTGGAGTGATGGTCAATTTGCATATTACTCTTTTATTAGATTAGATTCTCACACACTTGTTTGAGTAATAGAGAAACATGGAAGGGTGCATAATAGGCTAAAATGGGTTCCATGTTCTCATGGAAGAAGTTTTGTGGCTGAGGATTGTTAGTACAGAAGGCATTGGAAACTAAGCATGAAATAAAGAAAAAATGGGGAAAAAATTCACAGTTCATATAAAAACTATGTACAATATGATCACATTTATGCAGTTCTGTGAACCTAAATCCACATCTCTACCTAGTTTGACATAAACACCTATATCTATCATATTTGAAATTTTAAAAACTTAAATTACTTTATAATTAAAAAAAAACAATAGACCATGCAAGACCCTAATGAAAATGCAAATGTTAATTGGGAGGATCAAATGCTGAGGGATTGTCAAGCAGCTATTTATACTCCTGCTCATGTTACATTAAGGGATTAGTGGCTGCATGCTGACTAAGGAATGAGCACAGCACCCAGGGCAGCCTGGATTGGATGTCCTGGAGAAGGGAGGGAGAGGGGGAAAAGCTAGAACACCCTTTGCTTATACAAGGGGGGGACGTCAGGGAGACCAGGAGCAGTGAGAGAGCACTGGGAAAGCAAGTCAGGACTCCAGATTTGAAGGAGAGGCACACAGGCAAACCTAGCAGGTAAAATATACTTGTGAGGTCATCTAGTCCAATTTAATTTTGTAAAAAGGAATCAGTTTTCTCTTCTGCTCATCCCCATTGACTAGCACAAAGCCTGCTCTATCAGAGCAAGAACCCCAAAGCATTTGATGATCAAGAGGAAGAGATAAAGAACAAGAAAGTTACTTTGTTACATAGTTTATCAATTGCAGCACACAGGTAAAATCCAAAAGCTCCAGTTTTTTCTAAGAATGCTTCAAGGAGATATACAGGGAGGCAAGAAGGAAGGGAGGGAGGGAGATGGATCTTTCTCTCTCTTTCTTTCTCTCTCTCTCTCTTACACCTGACCCCCTTTCCACCTCCCAGGAGTGCAGGAATATTTCACGTGGGGAAACCACACCCGCTGGCCCTCCTCTGGTAGCCAGGTTGTGTAAGAGGGAGGACTGCCCACTCTACATGAACTCTACAAAAAGCCCTCCACCAGCAGGAGCTTTCCACTCGCTGCCCATCAGCACCAATCCATCAGCCATACTGCCCACCAGCTCCCTCTGTCTCAGCAGTCACATCCACCAGGTCCTATAGACCGATTGTGCCGAGCACCCAATGAGATCCAGCAGTCACCCGGTCCTCTCTTGCCTCAGCTTTCTGAAGGAGATTGGCCTATAACCCCAACAAAACAGATTATGAATATTAGTGAGACAGTAATTTACTATTCTACCTTTCCATGTGTATTTCCCCCAAAGGAGATGCTCCATCTCAGGTGCCCAGAGCTATCTTCCCCACACCTAACCACACCCTGAGGATAATATCTCAGGACTGGCCCTGCTAGCTCCATATGAGATGTAGAAAAATGGCCAAGGATTCAAAAGGAGATTTAATAGAGGATCTGATCAATTCATTTATGCCAAGGTGTTAGGGTCTGATAACCCCTGAATGTGTTATCTTTCCCAGCACACTAGCATTATAACAGAACACTGAGGAAGTATATTGTTGTGCATCAGCTGATAAGACAGCAGGCTCAGGCTCAGTTTTCTGAACATGAATATGTTTGATGTAAGTGGATCACAGAAACCAGGTGGCTAAGTATTAGATAATTGGGGATGACGTAAGTATAGAGAAGATAATTGGGGATGACATAAGGATAGAGAAGATACAGGCTATTAAGAGTTAAAATTGACTTACGTATCAAATGGGATGCTTTCATCTAAAAATAATGGATGATATAACCAAATGTAAATGAAAGATTAAAGAAATGTTATTATATCGTATAACAAGAAGTCCAGAAACTGTAGCTATTCTATGGAAGGTGCAAACATGACAATCGTTAAAGAAACTGAAGGAAAGACCTCTCCTCTCATTTCCCAGGCAACATTTTTCAGGAGGGAGAGAAAAACCTTTACAGAAGCCCTTTGCATTCGTCAGCATGGGCTCAAGGTCACAACAAACACCAGCAAAATTCCAAAATGAAGGTTTATGTTTTTTGCTCATGACCATTATCTGTTTCATGTTGATTAGGGTGGGGAGAATGCTTGCTCCATGCAGACACTCAGTGGCCCAGGCTCCTATTTAGTGGCTCAGTATCCTCCAGGGCCTCAGGATGACCTGCTGGACCATCTCCTGCATCTGGCCTGTGAGTGGGAGAAGAGATGGTGTGCGGAAGGCACAAGAAGTGACATACCTCACTTCAATTCCCATTGTATAGGGATAACTTGCTATATGACCTCCCTCACATGCAAACAGCTGGAGAATATAGTCTAACTCTGCCCAGAAGAAGAGGAAATGTGAATATTGATGAGTACCAGCAGGCTTTGCCATACATCTCTAGGCTCCCATTTGCCAGGAGTGAGTCACATGCTCATGCCACTCACTGTCAAGGGGAACAAGAATGATCTGATTGGCTTGTGGGGTGCACAAACTGTCGGGTAATCTCAACAATCCCCATCTTTTGAAATTCATGCCCTTCTCGGAATATCTTCCCTTGAGTGGGGGAGGGATATGTGGCTTTCTTCTTACCAATAGAATGTGGCAAGGTAAATATGATGTCATTGTTATATGGCAAAGGTTCTAGAATGTCACTTTTATAGTTATACTAGAGGCCCAGCACACGAAATTCTGCGTGGGTATGGTTCCTAGGCCTAGTTTGCCATCAGGACCATTTTCCCCATCTGCCAGCAGTGGCCCCCCACTACCACCCACCCGGGTTCCCAGTTTGCCATTGGGTGATCAGAGCCTGATGACCAGAGGGGATGAACTAAGAGGTTGGCCTGTCCTGCCCACTTGTGGCCCTGTCCCTACCGTAGGTCGCCCTCTGTGTGTGGGGTGACCAGTGGGGTGGGGGCCTTGGCCTGGCTCCACCTTCATCCCCCGCCACCTACTTCTGGGTCTTCGTTCACCATCGGGCCATCAGAGCCTGCAGGCTTGGGGGAGAGACCAGGAGGTGGGCCGTTCCACCAGCTTGCCAGTCCCACCCCCCACTGCCACCCATCCCAGTTCCCCATTCTTCATTAGGCAATTGGAGCCTGCCAGCCAGGGGAAGGACCAAGAGGTCAGCCATTCCTGTTCGCTGGTCAGCCCCACCCCTGCTGTGGGTCACCCTCTGTGTGTGGGGTAACTGGTGGGGCCGCCCACATCCCCCACCACCCACCCCCAGGTCCCCATCAAATGATGGGAGCCTACTGGCCAGGGAAAGGGACCAATAAGTGGTCAGTGCACCTCATATGACTGGTTGAGTGGTTGATCTGGTTTTTCTGCCTTTATGGTCACTGGGCTTTCATTATGTAGGATTATATCATGTTATATAGAACTCTATAGAGATTCTCCTTGTTTGGGTGTTGTTAACTGATATACTGAGAAAGCAAGGATCTGTGGGTGACATCCAGGAGCTAAGAGTAACCTTGGGCCAATAGCCAACAATGAACTAAAGCCTATTTTTTCCAGTGGCAAGGAAATGAATTCTTACAAAATTGGAAGATTCTTCTCTTGTTGGGCCTCCAGGTGAAATGGTACCTGGCTGATGTCATGATTGCAGCTTTGTGAGACCCAGAACTGAGGACCCAGTTAAACTGTGTCATGACTCCTGACTGAAACTGTGACATCATAAGCATGCATTATTAAAAGCCACTAAGTTTGTGGTAACTTGTTTTGAAGCAACAGAATACTAATAAAGTTTAGATCAATCAAGGTTAACCACCAGTATTAAGGGAAGCCAATTGATCAGCCCCACTGGAGAATGAAGACCCAAATAAAATCAGGCTATTTCAGGAAGGACTATGGGGTGTCTGGCTGTCACTACACCAAGGACAATGTTTGCCATAGACTGCATTCTATACTTTTGCTGGCAAAGCCCCATGTTGTCATAGACTCTGGAGCAAACATACAAATGTAGGATCTTATATACAGCATTTTAACTTTAACATAAGTAGAGGTAAGTTGCATATAAAGTGGAAATGAGTATTATGAAGCTGTAACTGGATATTTATTATAAGACAGTAGACATCAGTATTTGTTAGATCCTGGGCCGCTTTGAGAATCTGATGAAATTCTGGGCACCCTATTCTCAGAAAAAGATGTACATGAATATCTATACATAAAAATGCTGCAAACAATTTTGGGACATTGAGACCCCTTGAAGACTAAACAGAAGCCCCTAGGTTAGGAACATGACCTGGGCTTCTGGGTCACAGAGGTGTGAGAAAGTGACATCAGATGACAGAGTTGTACAGAGTAAGAACATGTTCTTAGCAAACCTCAGCTTGTTTTCTACGATAGAAGACATTTTTAGAGTATGATCACCCAGAGCTCACCTAAAAGATTTGGGGCTGGTGAGAGCATCCAAGGCTGCAGGGCTAATGGGGATGGATGAGGCTAGAACCTTCTGGATCAGCTTAAGCCAGGAAGCAGCCTGAGAGAAATACAGAACAGCCAAGGGTCCCAAACATGAGAGTACCGAGAGGAGACGTGAGAAAGCAGAAGAGCAAGAACCAGAGCAGCAAGAGGTACAGCTCCCAGGTGCACGAGGGCATTAGCACCTCTACTGGTCCTATCACTTGTCTGGGGCCAAGGAAGTGGAAATAAAGACACATAGAAGTTGTGTTTCTGAGGAGTCTTTGACTTCTCTATGAGAATTGCTTAACTTTATTTTCAATTCAGTGATAATACAAAAAAAAATTAATAAAACATTTTCTGGATCATATGCATAGATTACTACCTTATAACCAACCGCTGAATTCATTGCCCACATTTGCCTTTGCACTGTGATTGTGTCAGTAACAATTAGCACTACAATAATTGATGTATCCTAGTGAGAGAAGAACAGAGAGAAAATTACAACGTAAATGGTGTGCTCCTGCCAAGTAGAAACCAAATTACTTCATGGATGCTGTTGTATTAGTGGGAGAATTAAATTGTCACATGGCACAGGGAAATACGCCAAATGCAAAGCACCCGATAGGTGTATTTATGTCCTTGGGGGGTGACTCAGTTTTAGCAAGCAATAGTGACAGAGACATTGAATTAATTCTGTAAATTTTAATTGTAATTTTCTTTATATTTAATCTGCAAATTTATTTTGGTTTTGTGGCAGCCTTCAGGGCTGCTTACAAATATCCAGTTCTTCTCTTTTCCTGGACACATGGCAGGATGGCACTTTGGGGTCCCATCTGGTGAGTGGGCACCTGATTAATTCTGGCCTGCGTGTGTCAATGCTGAGTGATGGAGCCACAGCCTTTCATTACAGTGTGGTTCCTCCTGGGGTTCTCTTTGCCTCTATTAGCATTTGGGGTCGGGCTGTGTCTACCAGTGCTCTGCTGCCTCCATTTCTCTAACTTCCTCTGTGCTGCCTGGGAGGCAGAACTTTTGGGACTAGAACCATGGTCTCCCTACCCTCTAATTTCTGCATGGGATTAGCCAATGGAAAATCCTGGCAGGAAACCAAAGGACAGGAGGGCAAGAAGGCTGAACTATGAAGATACCAGGCTCATTCTCTGTGGGTCACCAGGATTGGCTGCAAGAGCCCTCTAGGTTCGGGTCACTGCTTGCCCACCTTGTCCCTACAGAGTGAGGGTAGCTAGTCATTACTAGTCCTTGGGTTCTACACTATAACTTGATTTGGTGCCCTGGTACTGCAGTTTACTTTAGACAATGCTCTGAACCGCAGAGTTTGCAATGCAAAAGCAAGACAGCAGGTCTAACTCAGGAGAGTTGTAAGGTTGAGATAATGCAGGCATAATACTTAGCAGATGGCTTCCTAGCTAGCATTTTCCCTACAGATGATGGTTAATATGAGCTCATTAAAAATAGTTACTGTCAATTGTTGGCCACAATAACCTAAAGGATTAGATTCCAGAGAAGATACATGGAGAATAACTGGGCAGGGAGTGAAGGAGGAGTGAGCCAGGCAGCATAAGGGGTTAGTAGTGGAAAAGATAATCAGGGTAGAAGACACAGCCTTTACTTCCCAAGCCAGGAGGCAGGGAAGACCTTTGGAGAAAGCAGGAAGGCGACCTGTGATTGGGACCGTGGTGGAAACCGGATCTGCCATGTACAGAGGGGATTGACTGAGTCACAAAACTAGGAAGTTGCTAGAACATCTCTGAGGAGGGAGAAGCATGGATGTAGAGGCAAGACAGGCACTCCATTTTTCACCTTCACCCGCATGTCATTGATCCAAAAAGGAAGCATTGCAATTATCCTAAAATGGGCAATCCAGGGCCAATGTACTGGACCTGCCTTCGTAAACACCAGACAGAGTGAGGTAGCAGGAAGGCAGGCTTTGCTGGGCACTGCCATCATCTTGGTCTCTCCCATTTTTGGAGTCGACACCCATCAGATGGAATGTTGAGCAGTGTGAGGGTCACCACAGGGGAACTAGATGATGCTCATGGGACTTAGTCATTCTCTCTGACCCCTCCAGCCCTCCTAGACAGGATGTGCTTAGGAGCTGGCTGCTCCTGTTCCCTCTTGGCTGAGCCAGTGGGGTGTACAGAGGCTCTGGTCAGCACCCCTCAGAGCACCTCCATCTTTCTAGCATCCCTTGCAGTATCCATTGCCACATGTGGAGGAAAATCCTGGCACCCATAGCCATTTTTATTATTAATGATGATGGTAATAATAATAATAATAATAATAATAATAATATAGCAGTCTTATCCAGTGTAAGCCATAAACAGGAAATGGTGACCTCAATCAGCACATGTCCATCCCTCTGTTTTTCTCTCTCAGAGCCCCACTGCCCACACCCTATGTACATTCCCCTGCACCCTACCTCACCCACAGCACTCTAGCCTCATGGTAACAGCTCACATTGCCTAAAGTTAAAGTTCACCAAGCACAATTTCTACAATTAATCTTCTCCACAAGAAGATAACCTTTATTTCCCCCTTCTCTCCCAAGGCAGCTGAGCCTCAGGGAGATGAAAGAAATGACTCAAATGATGAGAGCATGAGAATGTGCTGATGCTGGCACCCCCCACTGACGTCTGGGGTCATGGAAGAAAACCAGAACGTGGAACACCAAGCTGGGCTCGGTCAAGTGTCCACCTACAGGCCTACAGGGAATCACCACCTTCAGGGAGCAGAGTCTCCGAAGCTGTGGCCAGAAAGCAGAGTCAGGGCCAACCAGATTTGGTGGGGCATACAAGGATACCTGGCTGGAAGAGAAGTAGAAATAGTAGAAATAGAGAGTTCCGATGGTAATAATAATAATAACACTTACTATTTATCATTATTAGGAAACAAGTCAAGCAGACCACAGAGATCCAGGACTGTCAGAGGCCAGTCAGGAGCGTAAGGCTGGGTTCG
This sequence comes from Murina feae, assembly GCA_004026665.1. Lineage (NCBI taxonomy): Eukaryota > Metazoa > Chordata > Mammalia > Chiroptera > Vespertilionidae > Murina > Murina feae. The sequence continues at coordinate 2,692 of PVJC01049031.1, read as the reverse complement.
CCCTGATGCTCTCTTGTTAGGATGGGTTGGTGCTTAAAGTAACATGACGTCACTGGACACTTTGACTCTAAATCCAAGCCATTCCTGTATCCCAAGGTTTGTTCTCTTGGAGTTCTTGTGCACATAGAGTTTTGTTTCTGTGTGTTTGCAGATAGATATGTGTTCTTTTGGACTGGCAGTACATAGTTTTTATTGAATTCTCAAAGGAATCTTCGTCCTCTCCTATCTAAACAACTGAACTGCTTTCACTCTGTGCCTTGTTCCCCTGCCCTGGACCCCTTGATTCTGAGGTTTCATTGGTGCCTGATTCCTTCTCCTGAAGGGTTCTCCATGAGCTATTGTCCTAGCTCATCCCCAGTGAATTGTTTCATTGCTTAATTGACAGAGAATCTCTTTCAGTACATCATAATAAATATAGAAAATACATGAGACATAGTCTAACCCCATAGACTTGAAAATCTGGGTTAGGACAAGACATTGTATGAATTGGATGAGAGTAACAACAACAACAACAACAACAACAAAAAACCACACACACACACACACACACACACACACACAAACATCATGTGGTGAGATGCAGACAGGTTGCCTGGCAGAAGAGGAGAGATGTGTGAGGTGTGGACTACCAGGCAGCGACATTGTTAGCTTTGGTATGGAGGAAAGAGCCATGGCTTTGGAGCTAGATGACCTCGTTTCAGTCCTAAATAGCACCTCCTGTGCACTCTTGGCAGGTGTTGTTATCATTACAATGGGGGATTATATAGATTGATGTGGGTGGGTGGATGCACTTAGCTCAGGGCCTATAGTAGGGGTGTTTCATAATCATCAGGCTCTGAGCTATACAGATATTTACTTGAAAAGTATATATTATTTGGTTCTGCACACCTGTGAACATTTTATAGATTGAATCAGAATTTATGTACTCTTTATCACTCAAGAGTATATTTGTAATGGTCATTTATGTTTATAGATAGAGCTCTAGTTAATCTCTTTTCACTTATATGACATTACCACACTTTATTTATACCTTCCTTCATTGGTAGATTTTTTTTTTTTGGTTTGCTTATTTTTCCAATTATTTGTTGTTGTAAATATTTCTGTTATATTCTCGCACACTTGGAGTTTCTCCAAAAGTGGAATTGTTGGCTTATGGGGAAGAAAACAAAACTGCTTTTCAAGTATTTATACTAACTTACACTTTCCTCAATAGTGTATAAAAATTCCCATTGCTTTGTCAGATCAAACTTGATCTTGTCAGACTCAAAAGTTTCTTGTGTCATTTCATGGTACAGGAGTTTGGTTTTCATTTCTCTGCTAACTAATGTAATTAAGTGTTCTTTATCATACTGTTTGTGGCTGCACCAGCTTTCTTTTAAGGGAAATGCCTTATTTAGTCTTTCTTCAACTTTATATTACTATTTTTTTTGTCTTTTTGTTGTTGTTGTTAATCCTCACCTGAGGATTTTTTTTCATTGATTTTTAGAGAGAGTGGAAGGGAGGGAAGGGAGTAAGAGTGGGAGAAAGAGTGAGAGAGAGAAACATTGATGTGAAAGAGGCATATGCAATTGGTTGCCTCCAAAATGCACCCAAATAGGGCTTGGATTGGACCTGAAATGCAGGTTCATGCCCATGACCAGAATCTAACCCACAACCCTTTGGTGCTTGGGCTGCTGCTCTAACTACTGAACAACACTGGCAGTTTTGGTCTTTTAAAAACTAATTCATAAAAGTTCTTTATATCATATGAATACTAATGTTTTGCCAGTTTGTGTGACAAATATCATTTTAGTTTTGGACTTGTTGTAATGGTCTTTTTCATGAACAGAATATATTAATTATAATGCAGTCAAGTGTACCAATTCTATTATATGTTTAAGAAAATCCTCCCTACTCTGAGGCTAAGAAAATATTTTCTGAATCTTTCTTCAAAACATATAAAGTTTTACCATTCACATTTAGAACCTTTATCTATCTGGATTTGACTTTTTAGTAGTGTGAGGTAACATGGCAGTTTAATTTTTTATATGAATGTCCAAAGATACAAGCACAACTTACTGAAAACATTGATCTTTTTCCCTGTGGTACAAACCTATCTCTATAAAATTCCAGTGTTCCTCGTATGCATGGATCTGTTTTTGTACTTCCTCCTGTAGTAGTTCCATGAATATATTACCTATACTATCACTTATTAATTAATTAATTAGTATAGACTTAGTGTCTGGTAAAGAAAATCCTTCTTATCTTTTCTATAGAAGTATCTTAACTATCTTGGTCTTTTGCTCTTCCTTATTTATTATTAAACTAGGGGCCTGGTGCACAAAAATTTGTGCACTCGGGGTGGAGGGAGTCCCTCAGCCCGGCCTGTGCCTTCTCACAGTCTGGGACCCCTCAGTGGATGTCCTATGATGGCCCCAGTCTGCCAGGCGCCTTCTGTGTGTGTGTGTGTGTGTGTGTGTGTGTGGCCACTGGGGACCTGCCCCCAGCCGCATTAGAGGCTCGGAGCAGTCCTCCTGTGTGTGTCTACCTGCTGGGGGCCTGCCCCAGGCACACCGTGGAGGCTTGGAGCAGGCACCCCCTCTATGTTGATCTCTCAGACTCTTGCCCTCCCCTGCATGTTGTTCTCTTTTTTGAGCTGTGGCCAGGGCTGGGTGCTGCCTGCCTCCCAAGCTTGCCTACTGCCCATCTTCCT
>PVJC01049030.1:0-12329 GCA_004026665.1 Murina feae | reverse complement strand
TAGTAGTTAGAAGGCCGCCTTAAAGGAACAGTGTATCAATTATAGGAGATAAACAAAGGCCTTCAAGGAACAGTATCAATTATAGGAGAAAAAACTCCAGAACCTGTGTCCAGCCGGCCTTGCTGGGACGTTGGGTCAATGGGAGCTGTGGGCAGCCTTAGAGCCCCTCACCCAGGCTGGTCAGGCATGCCAGCAGGTGGGCATCCCCCGAGGGGTCCCAGACTGTGAGAGGGCACAGGCGGGGCTGAGGGACCTCCCGAGTGCACAGAGCGGCTGCAGGGCAGGACAGCGCAGGACCCAGGACCCGTGATGGGAAAGAGGCGGCAGGGTTGGAGGGCACCGGGAAGCGGGTAAGAGGCGGCAGGGGTGGTCTCGGCCTGCTTGGTGGCTGCCCAGGCCCTTTGCGGGGCACCGGGGAGCGGGAAAGCAAGGCTGCAGGGGCCGGGGTCCTGCTTGGCAGCTCCCAGACCCCTTGGCGGCACCGGGAAGTGGGAAAGGAAGGCAGCAGGGGACGGATGAGTGGGAAAGAGTTGGCGGCCTGCTTGGCGGCTTCCCAGGTCCCTTCCGGGGATCAGGGAGCAGGAAAAGGCTGGCCTGACCACGAGGCGGGGTTTTCCCTGCTTTCTGGTGGCTGGAGGAAGGTGGGCAGTAGGCAAGCTTGGGAGGCAGGTCGCACCCAGCCCTGGCCACAGCTCAAAAAAGGGAACAACATGCTGGGGAGGGCAAGAGTCTGAGAGATCAACATAGAGGGGGTGCCTGCTCCAAGCCTTGATGGTGTGCCTGGGGGCAGGCCCCCGGCAGGTAGACACACACAGGAGGACTGCTCCGAGCCTCAGATGCAGCTGGGGGCAGGTCCCCAGTGGCCACACACACACACACACACACACGCACAAAAGGCGCCTGGCAGACTGGGGCCATCATGGGACATCCACTGAGGGGTCCCAGACTGTGAGAGGGCACAGGCCAGGCTGAGGGACTCCCTGCACCCCGAGTGCACAAATTTTTGTGCACCGGGCCCCTAGTATATATATATTTTTAAAAACTGAGTCATAAACTTACGTTTCAAACACTCCCTTCACCCTCAAGTTAAGTGGAATGCTTAGCAGACCACCTTTGGTGAGGCTGAAATTGGGCTCAAAACAGGGATCAGAACCCTCTAGACATGTAAGTCAGGGGCCTAGGCAGGAGAAAGGAAAGTCTAAGCCTGCCAGGTCATCCTTAAATGGGACATAATCTGACAGCCTGCAGCCCAACTCTCACCTAGAGACCAAAAATGGACTTCAGGTTGGGTATTCAGGAGCCAAGGTTCTGGGAGAACAGAGCCACTACGCCATAACCTCCCATGCAAACTGCCTGGCTAAAGACCTCTAGGCCCAGCTCTAGCTCACCTCGCCGAGGCTCCCAAAATCTTCAATGAGGGAGATGAGGGAGGCATCCATGTAGCTCTGCATGGTTCCCAGCAGTGTCCCATCCTGCAGAATCAGCTCCTCCATCTCCAGGTCCTTGTCCTTTAGACAGGGGCCCAGCCGAGACAGACTCACAATGCCAGAATCATCCACCTCTTCATGCAGCAGCAACTGGGTGGGGAAAAAGGGGGTATGTCAGAAGAGCATGGTGAAGGCTACAGGACATGGACCTTTTGGGATAACTGACTGATATGCTCTGTAAACTAGGTGCCCAGCCCTCCACAATGGCCCCAGACTCAGCAGGAGCCCCACCACAGCCAAACCTCCAGACTTGCTGGCAGAGAGAAGTACAGCTCGTGAGCCAAAGCCCCTACCAAGATGGCAGTGCTCAAGGACCTTCTAGGCAAAAAAAAGTTTGGACTCCATCCAGAAAGAGCTGGAGCCACATGAGATTATTAAACTGGAGAGTCAAAATATCAAGACTGTTCAGAAGAGATGTCTGATGGCAATGTTCTGAAGGCAGACAGTCTGAAGGCCACACCAAAGGAGAGATGAGCAAGCAGGCAATTTCAACTGCTACCACCTCACCTCCCTCAATTCCTCTTAGGCCTCTCTTCCTGCTTAATCCCATCATCTTCAAGATGATCTCCCCACTGAATTCACAGGCTTCTGTACCACTCACTTTTCTGGCAAGCACATCCTGTCCCCTCCCCCACCCATAACATTCCTTACATCAATACTAAAACTGGATTCCAAGTTCCTTTGGGGCAAGCAACCTTCGTATCCTAGTTTTTATGTTCTTCTTGGTTCTTATAAGGGTTTAAACTATACACATACTTCCTGGTCATCCTAGGTGCCTAGTACAGTGTCTTATATACACTTACTTCATACTTTTATTATGAAGGCCTACAGTGTGCCACCGAATCTCTCAATGGTAGTCCCAAGGAAAAAGTCTCTTCCCTAACCCTATTAGGTGAGAGCTAAAGATGAGAAAGCTTGATTCTGTAGATGGAAAAGCCCCACCCCACTACTTCCCTGAGAACTAGCAATGTCTTCAGCCTTGTTAGGCAGGGAGCCACCCGTCCAGGCCTGTCAAGCATGTGGGTGTGGGCTGGGCCAAAAGTGGCTGGAATGGAGCTAGCAAGGCCGGAGGCCAGAGCCATGGGTCTCTATACTATAGGAAACATATGATGCAAAGGCCAGAGAACAGGAACAAACATGGATAAACCAATTCCCCCTCTCCTTCTGCAGCAAAGGGAAATTGCATCTCTTCCAAGAGGAAAAAAAAAAGCAACATGTGTAATTATATCCCATACCCAAGCTCCTACCAAGTTGAGGATAACCGGGGAGAGGAAAGGCTAGATAGGAACACTTTAGGGACAAAGATGAAGTGAAAGGTGGCAGGTTGTAGGCACTAACTCCTCCCACGCCTTCACAATCCTGTAATTACAACCAGCAGCTGAATAGCACCTGGCTCAGCAAACACTCCTTGGTGAGCAAGAAGGCTGCATCTCAACTTGTCCTGCCACCTACCTGGTCTAGCCACTGGGCCAGAATCTCAAGACAATGCCCAGGTCTACAAACGATTCATCACCTCCATCAGACCAGTACTAGAGCCCGAGTCAGAGACACCCCTATCCACCTTGCCTCACCCATCACTCAATCCCCAAATAGGACAGCTCCCAGAGTACCAGTATCTTCTAGGGTAGGGGTGGGAAACACCCGGCCTCAGCCGTATAAGGAAGGCCTGCATAATCATTTGGTCTGGCCCTGCCAAGGCATTAGGGGTGAGTTAATTAAATGTTTGACCAAATATAGCAGGCTAATTTTTAAACTGACAATTTTGTATGGCCCACAAATGATGTTATAAATATACAAATGGCCCTTGCCAAAAAAAAAAAAAAAAGCTTCCCTACCCCTGATCTACAGGCTAAGCCCAGGCTAAAAGCGAACCCATATCCAGTCTTGTCCCTGCATGGCTCAAAACCAGCTACAAACTTTCAAAAATAAGTCAGATCACTTTCAGAAACAGTCCCTAAATCCCTCCAATAGCATCTTACTGCCCTTGGCATTAGGTTTACACTCCTTAATATGGCTTACAGGGGTCGTGGTTTTCCCCACCAGACTTCTGCTCCAGTGTGTCCTCTCTCACCACCCTGCCTGTCTCTCTACACACCAGCCACATAAGTCTGTTTCTCCAGGAAGTCATGTTCTCTCCCACTTCAAGGCCTTCACATACTATTTCCTCTAATGTTTGTTTGTGGGGTTTTTGTTGTTGTTTTTGTTAATCCTCATCTGAGGTATTTTCCCACTGATTTTTAGAGACAGTGGAAGGGAGAGGAAGAGACACAGAGAAACATCAATATGAGGAAGACACATCGATTTGGTTGCCTCCTGCACACACCCCAACCAGGGCCTTGACCAAAATTGAAACCAGGACCCTTCAGTCTGAGGGCCAACGCTCTACCCACTGATCCAAACCAGCCAGGGCATATTACCTCTGATGAAAGTGTCACCTACCTACACACACAGCCTTATTAGAGTCTCAGCTTTCCCAGACCCTGCAAAGTAGATTACTACTGCTGACTATATAATCTCAAGTATGCACTTTCCTTATTATCTGTCTAGCCTAGCCTGATAAAAACAAAAGATCCTATTGGTGAGGGAAAGGAGATCCTATAGGACAGGAGTGGTTTACCACAGTATTCCCTGTGACTGAACATAATGCTGTCTCAATAAGTAGCTGGTAGACTGGCTTTCAAATACCCAAGGTTTTTTTGTATTTAGTGGTGGTGGTGGGGAGGGAGGGGAATCTCTTCATGAGACCTCTCCAACCCCAAATGACCACCCAACTTAGATGACAGCTAGATCATGAATCCTTCTTGCCTCTCCCCCAAAGGGTGACCTCTGGGAAAATTAGGGACCCAGAAGCCATTCTCCCCTGGGCAAGGCTCTGAATGGGTCTGCTGGAACTGACATTACCTGGTAGCCTGCAGCCCAACTCCCACCTGGAGAACAACAAAAAAAGCTTTCAAGGACTCAGCTTAATTGCTTAAGAGAGATAACAGTTCAAACTAAGTCCTGCCAACTTCCACTCTGGGTGAGAACTTATAAGAAGTCCTGTGCTGAGGAATGAAAAGATAACACTCTTGAAATATGGAGAGCTGAAGGCCAAGAAAATAATAATCTGACAGAAAGGAATCCCCCAAACCAATAAATGTTGATCTAGTGTTCTCAAATCGCCTCCAACTTCTCTCATTCCCGGGAAAAATTCCAAACAGCCTTAAAACACAAACCACCCCAATTTGTCAGTTCACAGGAGACCTTAGCTGTCTCCTCAAAAGAGATGCTGGAGCCCTGGCTGGTTTGGCTCAGTGCATAGAGCGACCGAATGCGGACTCAAGGGTCCCAGGTTGATTCCGGGTAAGTGTACCTTGGTTGCGGGCACATCCCCAGTGGGGAGTGTGCAGGAGGCAGCTGATCGGTGTTTCTCATAGATGTTTCTAACTCTCTATTCCTCTCCCTTCCTCTCTGATGATGTATTTTTTTTTAAAAAAGAGAGATGCTGGAAGGAAAAAGTGAAAGGTGAGAGGATTCTCTTTCCTTAAGTTTGTCCCATGTATATGTTGACATTCTCCATTCCCCTTGAATCAAGAATGAGGCAGGACTGCAGGCCACCAAAACACCAGTGCCCGTGACTCACAACCCACCCCAAGCCGGTCAGGCAGAAGCCGCCACCAGCTCAGCCCTCACCCTCCCCAGCACACTCCGCCACCCGCAGGGAACAGACTTCCCGCACATCTGGGAAGTCCTTCCCCAGACGCCGTCTAGAGGTTCCGAGGACCGAAGCAGGAGGAAAAGGAACTCCAAGCCTCTGAGCGAAGTTGACTCTACCTTCCTTCCCGGCCAGCGGCCCCCAGCCCCCTCGGACGGAGATGGCGGGACCCGCTCAGACACACCCAGTTCCCGGCAGTGCGGCTCTAGCGCTGATACCAGACGCCGGGCAGCCCGAGGCGGGAGCCACGTGGACACCCCCTCCCCGCCCCCACGTGGACCCGCGGCCCCCCTAACCCTGAGCCCAGTCCACGTGGGTGCCGAGGCCGTCTAGAGGGGGAGGGGAAGCAGACAAGTTCTCTGGGGAAAATCGCTCCCCCCTGCCCCACGTGGCTCCTCAAAGGCACTGCGGCGCGGGGATAGGGGCATTCCCCCCCCCCGCGCCCCCGGCTCGGCATCCTTAGATGGAGATCTTAGCCCTTAACTCCAAGTCCGAATCCCCCTTCCTCCCTCCAATCATGGGCCGGGTTTCCGACACCAGACTGTGCCCCTCCGGCGTTCCGGAGGAATGGCCATAGGGACCCCGCCTCTGCCTGCGTCCCACCAGCAAAAGGCTCAGGTCCACTCGGCCCAACCTGCCTCCCACAGCACCCGGCATCGACTCCGGAGCGCTTCCTCCCTTTCCTGTAGCGTCCACGTGTCACCGCCCGGCACACGCCGCTTTGCTGCCAGCCGCGGGCCGCCCGCCAGCTTCTCACCTGCTCCCCGCCGCTCACAGTGCCCACAGTCTCATGTGGCGCTAGGCTCCGACCCCCTCTGCTGCCGCGGACTCCACCGCCAGGGTCCGGGCCGGGACCCCCACTCGGAGGCGGCACCACTCGGTCTCTCCGTCCCCGGCGCGCCGCCATCTTGGCCCTAAACGCCCAGCGCAGCTCTGATAGCCGGCACCGCCTCCGAGTCCCCAGCCTCGCCCAGCCGATTGTAGGACTAGAACTACAACTCCCAGAAGAAACTGAAATACTACAAATCCCAGAAGACGATGCGGCAAGCCCCCCCGGAAAGAGGGCACTGACCTCGCAAGGGAGCGTGGGAATAGTAGTCGCTTTAATCGGAGTTTGGGTGGTACTTGCTATAAGCAGACTGTAATGCTTTAGTTTTTTGTTGTGTGGGAGACCCAGTTGGGGAGCAAGAGGTAATAAGGAGAGAGTTAACATTTGCACATCTTTTTATTTTATCAAATTTTTCAACTGTGGGAACACCCTCTTTGTTGTTTTACCTGCTGTACCTTCCATTCTTTTCACCTAATCCCAAATGGGCCTATGTTTTGAAACAGCATCCCCTAGTGGGCACACGTACGCCTGGCTCTACCCTTACCTAATCTACTACGCATTATTGTGAGTTTCATCCTAAAACAATGCATTCTCAGCGCCTGTCTGGACGCTCAGAAATCCGGGTTGGCATCTCATTGCCAAATGCTCTGCTAATGCGGACAGATCGCCTTGCTGTCCTCCAAAGACAATAGGTGTTCTTCTGCCTTGATTTTTCTCTCTGGAAAGCTCGAACCTTCAAACATCTTTCATATCCTACTTCAGGAAAACCTTTTTTATCATCCCAGCCAACCACATTCCCTTTGTATTTCTACATTCCATCATTATCTCTACTAATTCGTTCACTGCCATTTAGAAGCTACTTCATATTGTTTTCCTAGCTTTAAAAATGTTTTAATCATTTCAAAGAGTACAAAACTACATAAAGTAAAAAATATACCTAACCTACAAATTCCAGTTCTCCCCAGATTTAACCCTTGTCACCCTCGGTGTGTATTTGTCCATACTTTTTCTGTGAATTTAAAAATCTAGTATTGGCTGGTGTGACTGGTTGGGCTTCCTCCCATGCACTGAAAGGTCCCTTGTTTGAATCCCAGTCAGGGTACATGCTTGGGTTGTGGGCTCCATTCCAAGTAGGGGCCATGCAGGAGGCAACCAATAGATGTTTCTCTCATCAACGTTTTTCTCTTCCTCCCTCTCATTTCCTCTCTCTCTAAAATCTATATGGTTTAAAAATCTACAGTTTTGCACATTTCTGATAAGTTTGCAAATAAGGCCATTCCTACCCTAGCCAGTTTGGCTCAGTTGGCCCATGGACTGAAGGGTCTGGGGGTGTGATGCCCTTCAAGTGCATGTACTTTGATTGTAGGCTCCATCCCTGATCCCTGGCCCTGGGCAGGGTGTGTGCAGGGAGCAATCAATGTGTTTCTCTCACATTGATATTTCTCTCTTTATGTCTCTCTCCATCCCATGCATTCTATAAAAAGCAATGGAAAAAAATATCATCGGCTGAGGATTAACAAAACAAAACAAAAAGGGCCATTCCAGCCCTGGCTGGTGTGGCTCAGTTGGTTGGATGAAAGGTTGCCAGTTCCATTCCTGGTCAGGGCACATGCCTGGGTTTGGGCTTAATCTTGAGTAAGAGGCCTGCATAAATGTATCTCATCTCACATCCATCCTCTCTCTCTAAAAATCAATAGAAATATATATTTAAAAAAATAGGGCCATTCTAGTGCAGCTGGTATGGCTAAGTGGTTGAGTGTTGACCTATGAACCAGGAGGTCATGGTTCCATACCGGGTCAGGACACATGCCCAGGTTGTGGGCTCAATCCTGTGTGGGGCTTGCAAGAGGCAGCTGATTGGTTTCTTTCTCATTGTTCTCTCTCATCATTGATGTTTTTATCTCACCCTTTCCTTTCCTCTCTGAAATAAAAATATATTTTTTAAAAAATAGGGGCATTCCACATGTATGGTTCTACATCTTGCTGTTTTTCATGTAACAATATGCTAGTTTATTCATTAACCAAATATTTATTGAGATCTTAGTGAGTAGAGTTCTATTATATGGATACTAGAGGCCCGGTGCACAAAAATTTGTGCACTTGGTGGGGGGGTCCTCTGCCCAGCCTGTGCCCTCTCGAAGTCTGCGACTCCTCAAGGGATATCCACCTGCTGGCTTAGGCCCGCTCCCCAGGCGATCAGGCCTAAGATGGCAGTCAGACATCCCTCTGGCAGCCCGGGAGCCCTCAGGGGATGTCCACTTGCCAGCGGAAAGCAGGCATAAGCTGCAGTCAGACATCCTTAGCACTGCTGAGGAGGCAGGAGAGGCTCCCACAACCACTGCTATACTAGCAGCCTTCTGGCTTGTGGCTGAGCAGAGCTCCCCCTGTGGGAGTGCCCTGACCACCAGGGACAGCTCCTGCATTGAGCAACTTCCCCCTGGTGGTGAGCGTGTGTCATAGTGACCAGTCATTCCCAGTCATTCTTGCTGTTAGGGTCAATTTGCATATTACCCTTTTATTATATAGAATGTCATTATTTAAATTATATTTATTTCCAGTTTTTCACTATTACAAATTAAATTACAGTGAACATTCTTATACGTGTGTACATGTATATTTGCACTTTTGTACACTCTATGGAATAGTTTCCTTGAAATGAGATTGCTGAGTTAAAGATGTATACATTTGAAATTTTGGCAAATAATGCCATACTGCCCTTGAGAAAAATTACATCAATATACATTCCCACAAAAATTAGTAAGAGAAAAAGACCTCTGCTGTGGACTGAATTGTGCCCATTTCCACCCCTGCACCAGGCAAAATTCTTATGTTGAAGGTCTCTACTCCCAATTTGACTGTATTTAGAGATAGAGGATTTAAGGATGTGAAGTTAAATGACATCATAAAAATGGGGGGCTAATCCAATAAGGCAGGTGTCAGAAGAGGAAGAGACACATGCAAGGCAGGGAGAGCGGCCTAACCAAAACCAGCCCTGCCAACACCTTGATCTTAGATTTCTACCCTCCAGAACTGTGAGAAAATTAATTCCTGTTGTTTAAATTATTTAGTCTGTGGTACTCTATTATGGCACAAATTATGGTCATAATATGGTGATTAGGCTTTGAAGAAGATTAATGTCTAAGAAAGCAGAAAGTAGTGCCATTTTTGCTTTGTTCAGCATCTGACAAAACAATTTATTCACCTAAATATGATGTCTATGTGGATTCTACTCAAAAAAATATATATATCTCTGTGTCTTAGTGCTTCTGAGACAGGGGTAGTGTTATGCCTACTACTAGGGGTGGTACATGACAGATATATTCCTAAGGGCCATGAAGGAAAACCTCAGAGACATAGGCCACCAAATATTGGAATCTCCGCCCGGCTGGCACGACTCATTGTTTGAGCATTGACCTATGAACCTGGAGGTCACTGTTCAATTCCTGGTCAGGGTACATGCTTGAGCTGTGGGCTCAATCCCCAATGTTGTGCTTGCAGGAGGCAACTGATCAATGATTCTCTCTCATCATTGATGTTTCTATTCTTCTCTCCCTCTCCCTTCCTCTCTCAGATAAAATATATTAAAAAAAATATTGGACCCTCCAATCACATGCCCTTACTCCATGCTCACCAAAGACTTATCTGATTATAACAACTGACTTCCTATATACTTTTTTTCTTTATTGATTTGAGAGAGAGGGAAAGGGAGAGAAAGAAACACTGACTTGTTGTTCCTCTTATTTATACACTCATTGGTTGATTCTGGTATGTTTCCTGACCAGGGTGGAACCTGCAACCTTGGTGTACCACCATAATGTTCTGACCAACTGAGTGAGCTTCCCCACAAGGACTAATGCTTTTTTTTTTTTCCTTTGTTTTTGATATTTTATTTCTTTTAAAAAATATATATTTTATTTATTTTTGTACAGAGAGGAAGGGAGAGGGATAGAGAGTTAGAAACATCGATGAGAGAGATGTTTCTTGCATACCACCTACTGCAGATGTACCTGAAACCAAGGCACATGCCCTTGAACGGAATCAAACCTGGGACCCTTGAGTCCACAGGCTGACGCTCTATCCACTGAGCAAAACCGATTAGGGTTTTTCTTTCGTTCTTTATTAAATATATTTTTATTGATTTCAGAAAGGAAGGGAGAGGGAAAGAGAGATAGAAACATCAATGAAGAGAAAGAATCACTGATTGGTTGCCTCTCCACTGGGGATTGAGTCCACAACCCAGACATGTGCCTCTGACTGGAATTGAATTTGGGACCCTTCAGTCCACAGGCCATCACTCTATCCACTGAGTCAAACCAGCTAGGGGATATTTTCTTTAAAAAAGAAAGTTTTTATTGATTTTAGAGAGTGAGGAAGAGAGACAGATAGAAACCTGGATGAGTTCTAGCCAGTTTGGCTCAGTGGATAAAGCATTGGCCTGCAGACTGAAGGGTCCCAGGTTTGATTCTGGCCAGGGCACATGCTTGAGTTTCAGGCAGGATCCTCAGTGGTGGAGGGGTGTGCAGGAGGCGGCCGATGGATGATTCTCTCTCATCATTGATGTTTCTATCTCTCTCCCCCTCTTCCTTCCTCTCTGAAATCAAGAAAGAAATATATTTTTTTTAAAAAGAAAAAGAAAAACCTGTACGAGTGAGAAACACCCATTGGCTGCCTCTTGCAAGCCCCTTCCTGGGGATGGAGCCACAACCAGGGCATGTGCCCTGACCAGGAACCAGTGAATTTTGGGTTCAGGGTGAGGCTCAACCAACGAACAACACAAGCTGGGCTGAGATATTTTCTTAAAACCAATAGGACCACTAGATCAGCTGGGATGGGAGTAAGAGGAGTAACTTCCTAGAGGAGCTGGAGCTGGAACTGGAACTGAAATTTAAATGAGACAATTAACAGCCCTAGCCGATTTGGCTCAGTGGATAAAGCATCGGCCTGCGGACTCCAGGGTCCCAGGTTGGATTCCAGTCAAGGGCATGTACCTGCGGGTTGTGGGCTGGATGGTAGGGGATATGCAGGAGGAAGCCAATCAATGACTCTTTCTCATCATTGATGTTTCTTTCTCTCTCCCTTCCTCTCTGAAATCAATAAAAAAAAATAGTTAAAAATAAATATTTAAATGAGGCATTAACTGATTAGGAGACAAAGAGGAATAAGAATAGTTTGCAGATAAATCATATATATCAACCTCTAAACCTGTTTTCTTGCTTGTTCAATGAAGGTAATAGCATCTTTTCCCAAAGGTTGTCATGAACAGTAAATGAGATCTCAGGTGTGAAACACCTAGCACAGTGCCTGGCACATAGTGTATGCTCAAAAGATGCTGTTTTTTTCTTTTTTGCCTTCCACCTTCCATGTAAGTAATCTAGGAGTCCCGTTAGATTCAGAGGAAGCAAAGTGCCCTATAGGGTGGGTTGTAAATCCCTTTGTCCACCCAGGTAATTGGTGATTACTATGGAATCTGGCCAAGCTAGTTGTTTGGAATGAGTGACCTTAGGGGAAAAGTGATCACAGGTTTGGGGCAACACAAATGCAAATTCATGAACTGTAGAGAGTGAAAGCAATCAAGGCAGGTAGCCCCTCTCCTCCACTCTGTCTCTAATCCTCCAGTTAATCCAGGCCACTCCTGACACTCTTGAAATAACAGATAATTTCAAAGAAATCAGCAAGGGGCTAATGTATATTGAGTACTGACTACATGGCTGGCACTGGGCTAGGTGGGCATATATTGCCTAGTTGATTCTCACCAATTAGGGAGAATAGGGCTTGAGGGTAAAGCTCAGAGTGAGGAAGTAAACTGTCTCAGGTCATTTGCTACTGAGGGGCAAAGATGGAACTCAACACCAGGTATCCAAATTCCAAGTCAGGGCTCTGTTGCTTTAGGTTCCCTTTACGCTCTAGTGAGGACTTCCGCCTGGGGGACGTATGGAGGAGGGAGACACAGGCAGGGGTTGCTGTCAAAGATACCGTCACGTGGATGACTTCAGCCCCTGCCCTCCCTCCCCCCTTGAAGGTGGAAATAGGAGGAGCTGGGGTGGAGAAATCAAATGGGTGGATGAGAATGGGGGAGAGGGAGTATAAGGCAGTGCTCACAGCTCCCCTCTCCAACACTCTCCTAAGCACATGGGAGGGGTTCCCAAACATAGGAAGGCCTTCTTCTCAACCCCCAGATCCTCACCCTCCCATAATTTCCTGCTCCCTCAGCGGAAGCTAAGGTGGAGAGAAGGGGTCTCATAAACACTTAAATCTCCACATCAGTAACCCACCCCCAGCCAAACCAGCTGTGCAGACTGGGCAGGAGAGAACCTTCACT
>PVJC01049029.1:0-12334 GCA_004026665.1 Murina feae | reverse complement strand
CCGAGCCTCAGATGCGGCTGGGGGCAGGTCCCCAGTGGCCACACACACACACACACACACACACACAGAAGGCGCCTGACAGACTGGGGCCATCATAGAACATCCACTGAGGGATCCCAGACTGTGAGAGGGCACAGGCCGGGCTGAGGGACTCCCTCCACCTCGAGTGCACAAATTTTTGTGCACCGGGCCCCTAGTAAAGTATAATGATTACAAAGAAAATAACATTCTGGAAAAAATTTAGTTATCATCTGGGATTTTTTTTTTATTAAATCCCACCCAAGTTTTGCATTCAGGCTTTTATTCATGCAAAAATGACATTTGTGAAAGTTTTCATAATCCAGCATTAGCATTAGGATTTAGATTCATTGTGATTCAAAATATGTTTGTTAAAGAAAAATTTTACTTTTGATTTTAAGGCAAGAGCATGCACACAAAAGGGTATGCACACATACACGCATTTTTATTATAAATATTGACTTAAAGAACATTGTTTTTCTACCCACAGCTATAGACTAGCTCCTGAATATCACTTTCCAAATCAATTTGAAGATGTGTATAATGCATTAAAGTGGTTCTTACGCCAAGAAATTCTTAAAGGCTATGGTGTAGATCCTAAAAGAATTGGTATTTCTGGAGACAGTGCTGGAGGGAACTTAGCTGCAGCAGTGACTCAACAGGTATGATGCTTAGATTTGTTTCATTTTTAAAATATCCAACACTTAAATTTATTTACTTAAAACATTAAAATATTAATGCAAATATATTGTATTAGTACTTTAGAGATACATAGAGATCATATCAGAGAATATTAATATATTTAGTGCCTCTAATCCTACCTCCTGCCATATTTATAAAAATAAAATGATAAAATCTTCTTTCTACTGTAGATCATTGATTTAAACCTGATTGGTATGGTCAGGTAAGTACCACAGTGTTTGTTATATTAGGGGATTGCACTTGTGAAATCAATCAATGACACAAATCACCATGACCAGAGAATCAGATGATTTCAGTATTCTTTAGTGGAGTTTGCTAAAACGTGCATGAAAACTGCTATTAGAAAAATAAAATTGCCTATGGAAAAAAAATATTCACTTGCAGAAGGAACTATACTTTTCATATATCAATTAATATACTATTTTTATGACATTTAGCTAAAACTAGACAACTACAGTGGGAAAAATAGAATAATTGAAAGATTGACCAACCTGAAAGAATGCAAAAAATAGAGAAAAAAGAAGATGAACAAAATAAGATTGTAGGTCACAGCTAATTATTTCAGAAATTACAACCATTTGTGTTCTAAATGATTTGCTGTAGTACAAAGATTATCAGATTAAAAAATGAGTAAGCAGAAAATTTGAAAGCAAATGGATGGAAAATGTGCACACTGTAATAATATTTAAACGTATTGCTAGATATATAAGACCACATCATTACAGAAAAGGTTTCCATGGCCAAGGGAATAAAACTTTAAATCTATATGCATTAAATAACATTCTGTCTAATAAAAGAGTAATATGTAAATTGGGCATCATTCCATCACAAAGATGGTCACCCCATAGCCACAAGAAGGCCACCCCCATAGACATAAGATGGTGGCACCCAGTACAGCTCAGCCCAGCCACTGAAATGGTCAGTCCTCTTAGCCAGGCAGGTGGTGGGAGAGGCAGGGGGCCCGAGAGGCTGAACAGGCGATCTGTGGGGGCTGAGGGTCCCCTGCTCAGGCCAGAGGCCTTCACCAGAGGCCTCAGGCATGGGCAAGCGCTGAGCCAGTGATCAGAGGGAGCAGGGAAAGAGTCAGTGATCAGACGGGTATGAGGGTGCCCTACCCAGGCATAAGGCCTGGGCCAGAGGCCTCAGGCCTGAGCAGGGGTAAGGCCAAAGATTGCAGGGGCCTGAGTTCTGCAGAGCTAGCGATCAGAGGGGCAGGGGCAGAGCCTGCGATTGCAGAGGTCTGGAACTGGTGGATCTGGCAAAGCAGGGGTCTGGGGTCCCCTGCCTAGGCCTGCAGCCTTGGCTAGAGGCTGCCAAGTGGGGCAAGGGCAGAGCCAGCGATGGCAGGGGGCAGGATCAGAGCTGGTGATCGCAGAGGCCTGGGCTCTGTGAAGCAAGTTATCAGAGGGGCTTGGGGTCTTCTGCTCAGGCAAAAGTGTAATATGCAAATTAACTCTCACTCCTCACAAAGATGGCCGCAGCCAGGGAGCTATAGTGAGGCATGAGGCTTGTGTTGCCATGGCAAAGGAGGAAGCCAAGATTCCCACTTCCCCTGTGGGCCCTGAGCTCCATTCAAGGCAACAAAGTTTCAATTACAGAAGGCAAATAAACCCAAGATACCTGCTTCCAACCCATGGCCATGGCCAGCCTGATAATGGCCCTCAGCCCCTCACCCAGGCTGACCACACTTCCATGGAGTGAGAGTCCCACCAGGGGGGTTTGACCAGCCTACAAACAGCCAAAGCCCCTTACTCAGGTTGACCAGGCAACCCACTGGGGACCCCCACCCTGAAGGGACTGTGAGCAGCCTGCAAACAGCCATCAGCCCCTCACCCAGACTGGCAAGGCACCCCAGCAGGACACTCTTTACGGAAAACCAGCCAATCCCCACCTATACCAGGACTTTGTCCTATATAATAAAAGATTAATATCCAAATTGACCATAACAGCAGAATAACTGGGACTGACTGGTCACTATGACACATACTGACCACCAGGGGGCAGATACTTAATGTAGGAGCTGCCCCTGGTCGTCAGTGTGCTCCCTCAGGGGGCGCTCTGCTCAGCTACAAGCCAGGCTGCCAGCTGCTAGCACAGTGGTGGTGGTGGGAACCTCTCCTGCCTCCTCAGCAGTGCTAAGGATGTCCGACTGCAGCTTAGGCCTGCTCCCCGATGGCAAGTGGACATCCCCTGAGGGTTCCTGGGCTGACAGAGTGATGTCTGACTGCCAGCTTAGGCCCAATCCCCTCGGGAATGGGCCTAAGCCAGCAGGTGGACATCCCCCCAGGGGTCCCCGACTACAAGAGGGCATAGGCTGGGCTGAGGGAACTGCCCCCTCCCCCGAGTGCACAAATTGTAATTAAATACACAAAAGAATGACGGGAGAAAACACAAGTTTATAACCATAACAAGAGGTCTAATACTACTACTTTTAGCAATGAAGAGAACCAGTGGGCAAAAATAATAAATGTATAGAGCAGTGGAATAACAATCACTATGTTTCATTCAGTGAAACAGGCAAATAAGCAAGTACATGTGATCATTTTTAAAATTAAACCAAGTACTGGGCCATAAAGGAGCCAGTCTCAAAAATCACAGAATTGGACATTTACTGCAACATTTGGACTTTAACTACAATGAAGTAATGTGGGAAATCAACAAGAAAAAGACAAATAACATATGTTTCTGTGGAAATTTGGAAATTTTAAAAAATAGACTAAAACCTATGAGTCACTATTTAAAAGAATGCATCTTTTTATATGTTCTCTACATTTAGAACTATATTTATAGGAAATTGTACTTTCACAAAAGCATGTTAGAAAATAAGGCAGGCTGAAATAATCATCTGACTTATAAAATAAAGTTAATAAAATGAAGATAATGACAAGAACAGAAATTCTGATATTCAAACAAGCTCAGAGTAAATATAACCAAAAGCAAAAAGGTAATTCTTTGAAAGGACTAATAGAATTTTAATTCTGTGAAAAGACAATTGAGGAATAACAAACGTTAGGTACAAATGTCAGGATTGAGAAAGGGACAACTCTTCAGACATAAAAAAGAAATAGTCTTTGATAAATTAAGAATGCACTTTGTAATTCTTGAAAGCAATATTTGAACTTTAAAATTAAAACATCTAATAATATTTTAATTGAATTAACAAATAAGAAAAAATATATCATGCAAAACAGACACAGTAAGAAATGAAAACCTGTCATTTTATAATCACAAAATTAATTACATAAATAAAAATATAGTTCCAATAAGAAACTTCACTGGCAATTTGCTTCAAACATTTAAGAAGAAATAAATCCAAAATAAACATGAAATATGCCAGAGAATGGGGAAAATATACACACTATTCAGTTTCTTTTCAGTATTTATGACCAACTAATCACATATTAGTCTTTCTCCCTACCCATGAGGAGAATAGTACAAATTGTTTTGTTAATATTTATAGTATTTAAGTGTAGATACTGAATCTTAGGTACAATATTGAAAATTGGAAATTTCTTTGAGGTATATTTTTTATTATTTCTATCTTCTTGAAATTTTGAATTTATCATATTAGTGAAAATATATATTAGTGAAAATTATTATTTCAACAACTTACTTTAAATAATTTTCAGCTCATAGATGATCCAGATGTCAAGATCAAAGTCAAGATCCAGTCTTTAATTTATCCTGCCCTTCAGACTCTTGATATGGATTTACCATCTTTCCGGGAAAATGCAGATTTTCCACTTCTGCCCAAATCACTCATGGTCAGGTTTTGGAGCGAGTATTTTACCACAGACAGATCACTTGAAAAAGCCATGTTCGTCAATCAACATGTACCAGTGGAATCAAGCCACCTCTTCAAGTTTGTTAATTGGAGTTCTTTGCTCCCAGAGAATTTTAGGAAAGGGCATCTTTACAGCAGTCCAACTCATGGTCCTTCTGAGCTAGTTAGAAAGTATTCAGGGTTGCTAGATGTGAGGGCAGCCCCCTTACTGGCTGATGACAACAAGTTGCGTGGCTTACCCTTGACCTATGTAATCACCTGTCAATATGATGTCTTAAGAGATGATGGAATCATGTACGTCACCCGACTTCGGAATGCTGGAGTTAGGGTGACCCATAACCACGTAGAGGCTGGATTCCATGGAGTATTAACCCTTTCTGTATTTGAAATTGGACGTAGAGTAGAAAATCAGTATCTGAGTTGGCTAAGTGAAAATCTATAGTAAAAATCTTAGCAGTGGTTTATAAAAATATACAAGACTCAAATGTAAAACTAATTAGTGAGAATCAATGGTTATGTTTAAACTTCTCTTTATTACCCGTGACCTTTCTAAGGTCCTCTGAACCATTGTGATCTTTTGTTGTTGTTGCTGTTTTGCGTTTTTGTTCTGTTTTGTTTTGCTTTTTTACTAAGTAGATTCTTCTCTATTCTTTATTCTAAGTGTTGTTTACTCACAGCTGTATTTTAGAAAATGTCTACATTCTTAAATATTTTTTCTTGCTACTAAAGTGCCTAAGAGACCACTGGTATTAAATTTGGTATCCTAGAAGAGAAATAGGCTTGCTCTCATTAAGAAGTGGATTTTATAGTAATAGGTGGCATTATATTGAAGCAAACACTTTGAAAAACAGTTGGCACAGAAGTCATATTAGTGACCTACAAGGTTCTCTCAAGACACTGAATCCATTTCAGTAAAAGCTCTGGTATTTTACAAGCCAGATGTGTTAGTTTAAACCTTCTTTCTCAACAATAATACTGTTAGACAATCAGAAAATTAAGACTGTTCATTACAGCTATAAGAAATGAGTAATGTAGTCTGTTTTAAAGAAAATGCCACATTTATTACAAAATATGTATGGAAATAAAATGGATATCAAGAAGCATGGTTTTGTTTAAAGGAAACAAATTTGGAGGATTTATAGATTGCAAAACAATATTCAGCTACAATAGTCATGATAGTATGATATTTCAATACAGATAAGCAAATAGATAATACAACAGAATCCAGAAACCATTTCATATATTTAGCGTCAATTGTTGAGATAAAGTTGCCAATGTAATTCAATTCCAAAAGTATTATATATATTTTAAAGGTGATTAAACATTTGAATATTCATATAAAATACCCTTAACCCTGACCTCAAATTACTTCACATTATAGACAAAAATTAACTCAAAATGACTCATTAATCTAAATATAAAAACCTAAATTTTAGGACTTCTATACGTTTCATTTTTTTAGATAGAACTGTGTTTCACTTGAACTATTGCATTATGTAATCTATCATTGTATTGTAGTGTCAACTGTGTGGACTATTTCCAGCATTATACAAAAAACACAGTCCAGGCATTGTCAACAGGTTGACTTAGTACAAATGATTTATTTTTGAACACTAATGTGGCATTATAATGTGTGTATTTTAATATTTCGTGAAGAAAGCAGGAGCTTTGCGATATTTTTATAAATTTTAATTGAAAATTACATTGAAATAGTTAATTATTTTTTTTACAATTAAGTCATTTTACTATTTTGAAAAAAATAAGTTAGACACATTTTAATACCTAAAATGAACATATGAGACTAATGCAGTCAAACAGAGATGCATAAGCTAGTGGGGTTCCTGAAACAGCTACGAAGAGACACAACTGGAAGAAAGTTTATTGAAAAGTTTATAACAAATGGCAGCAGAAATTTTCTGTAGTGGGGAGAAACAGGAGGCTACTTATCTGTTATATAAAACTAATTGTGAAAATAATAAAGTGGATAATATGAGTATACATAGTAGCTAGTACGTAATTTTAATAAGTTCCTTTTCAAAAGTTAAAAAAATTAAAAGATTTACTTGAAAACACATTTAAATGTTCAAGAAATTTTTTAAAATTATTTTTAATGTGATCTGAGTTTATAACTTTGGCCAACTATAGTTTTGATTCTTACACAAAAAAGAAAATCATTTTTAGATGGAGAGGTGATAATAGATATTGATAAAACTACATATACATATACATGTTGTTTTACATGTGGCATATATATTATTATAATTACAGTGTTTGTTATAAAATTATGAAATAAAAGCTAAAATAATTGTTTAGAAAAGTGAAATGTTTCAAATTAAGACACCAAACAGTCATATGTAGAATGCAAAATATTTGTACTAATACCAAGATCAGTTAATTAAAAATTTGGAGAACTAAAAGCCCTTTTAGTTTTAGATGAGTTGTGTGATATGAGACGCTGCCCAATTAATGCTCTGGGTATGTTTTGTCTCAAAAATATTTCAAATTCACACACACACACACACACACACACACACGTCTACTTGTAACCAAAAATATTGAACTCATGACATGGATATGTTGGAATATTTTGTATTCATCAAAAAATAATTTTAACTAATCATGGAAAAAATGATCCTCACAGAAAGTGCTCTAGCTAGGTGTGTTAGGCAAGATTCAAGACTTAATGGAATTTTAAACCAAGAGACAATGTTTTCCTACTGCACTTTCCTGTGTGGTATCTACTGCAAGGGTTTGGCTCAGCTTACAGAAAATGATTCTGAAAAGCACCATGGACAGTCCTTTTGAAATTTTTAGTGTATATGTGGAAATATTATGAGTCATTGCTAATTTATGAATCTATTGAAATAAATAGAATATAATGATTTCAACCCTCTTATAGTCTTAAAAAAATGCTTGTTGTTGAGTCCTTAGAGAGTTTTACAAAGATTTATTATACGGGTCAATTCAATGTTTTCTTTTTTATAAATTTTATTGATTTTTTACAGAGAGGAAGGGAGAGGGATAGAGAGTTAGAAACATTGATCAGCTGCCTCCTAAACACTCCCTACTGGGGTTGTGCCCGCAACCAAGGTACATGCCCTTGACCGGAATCTAATCCAGGACCTTTCAGTCTGCAGGCAGAGGCTCTATCCACTGAGCCAAACCAGTTAAGGCACTTCAAGGTTTTCTTGAAACAAAAGGAATATTTGCCAAATGTACAATTGTATTGTATAAAAAAATGGCAGTGTGACTTGTTTCTCATATGAATAAGCTGACTCTGAAGCTCCAAGTAAAGAAAAGCTTACTTGTAACCTAGCTAGACAGGTGCCAAATTTTATGTTGAAATATACATTTTTATTATCAGAATCAGTGATAATGGTTTGTGCACATTTCTAACAGGATAATGGTTTGTGCACATTTCTAATCAATATACAGAAAGTGTTAATATATAATTGAAATAATTATGTAAATTGGCTGCAAAAAGAATAAGAAATATTGGAGAACATGTCATAGCTACTGATAAATTTGGAGCTGCTTTTCAATTTATTCATTACTCCTTTAATTTTAGTATTAATTATATTGAGTTGACACAAGAGTTTTTAAATTTCCTTACATTGGATAAATATAGTTTTAAACTTGATACATTTTTGCTTAAAAGTCAAATGAATTATTTTTTAATGATGAAGCAATTTGTCAATATGGATGAATGTGAATAATAAAGAAAAATTATTTTTTTAATATATTGTATTGATTTTTTACAGAAAGGAAGGGAGAGGGATAGAGAGTCAGAAACATCGATGGGAGAGAAACATCAATGAGCTGCCTCCTGCACACTCCCCACTGGGGATGTGCTCTCAACCAAGGTACATGGGAGCTGGGGAGGGTTTTAAGGGCAACAGCTGTTTGGTGTAAGGTGTAAGAAAGAGGTTCAATTTTTTAATGACCAGTTTGACAGTATAGTGCATATGATTGGCTATCAGTCCAGATATAGGGACTATGTATATTTGTCTGCCAAGAGCATCTCCTCCTGCTGAAAAAAGTTCCCTCTCCCACCATTTAAGCAATCATATCCTATAAAATCTATATATACTAATAAAAGGGTAATATGCTAATTAGACAGCATTGATCAGCCATCTTCCAGATGTCTGACTTCCTTCCAGACAAAGCCTTGGTGGTGTGGCTGAGGCAGAGGCAGTTAGGGGCAATCAGACTGGCAGGAAAGGGCAATTGGGGGCAAGATCAGGCCTGGAGGGGAAGGCAGTTAGAGGCTATCAGACAGGCAGGCAGGTGAGCAGTTAGGAGCCAGTGGGATTACAAGAGGGATGTCCAGCTGCAGGTTTAGGCCCTATTATTATAGGATTAGGCCTAAACCAGCAGTCGGTCTTCCCTCAAGGGGTCCCCAGTTGGAGAGAGTTCAGGCTGGGCTGAGGGAACTCCCCACCCCCAGTGCACAAATTTCATGCACCAGGCCACTAGTATTTTTTAAATGGGCAATGGATTAAGTCAGATCCATCTGGGCATAAGTTTAGATTGTGTTCCTTTCTCACTGTAATCTAATCTAATAAAAGAGTAATATGCAAATTGACCCTCACACCAGCCAAGCCATGTCCACCAACCAATCAGAGTGGCAAGATGGAGCCGGCAGCCATGGAGCTGGAACAAGCAGGAGGCTTCCATTGCAACTGCCTTACTAGGCCGGCTGGGTCTCTGCTCAAGCAACAATGTTTGAATTATAGAAGCCACAGAGCTGAAGAAACAGGAAGCTTCATTACCTGCCTAGGCCTTGGCAACAGTGTTTCAATTATAGAAGATAAACAAACTCCAGAAACCTGATTCCAAGCAGCCTCACTGGGACCTTGGGTCAATAGGATCTGTGGGCAGCCTGAAAACAGCCCTCAGCTCCTCACTCAAGCTGCCCAGGCACCCCAATAAAGACCCAAACCCTGAAGGGACTGTGGGCAGTCTGAAAACAGCCTTCAACCCCTTACCCAGGCTGTCCACACCCACATGGGGTGAGGGTCTCTACTGGGGTGCTTGGCCAGCCTGCAAACAACCATCAGCCCCTCACCCAGGCTGGCCAGGCATGCCAGCAGGTGGACATCCCCTGAGGCCTGGCTGAGGGACCCCCTGAGTGCACAAATTTTTGTGCACTGGGCCCCTAGTGTTAATAATAATATGGTATATATAAGAATAGCAATTACAACATTACCATTTATTGAGCACCTAGTAGTTAAATTCAAAAGACCCTATTTGATATGAATTAATATGCCTTTATTATAAATGAAATTATTGCATCAAGAATAACCTAAGAAATTTCCTGATGATTATACAAGTAGTGAATTGTATAGGTAAGTTTCAATTACAACATATTTTAAATGAGAAGCATAATGCAGCCTTATTATAGTTTTTGAACAATAAGCACCTTTATTATATAGGCTGTAATTGAGCAGTGGAGGATTGGCTTAGCTTTCTTTACATTGGTGTTTCTTAGAACTCCAGCTTCTTGATATATTGTATTAATCTATATTTATCTATATTTCTGTCTATCTATCTATCTATCTATCTATCTATCTATCTATCTATCATCTATCTATCTATCTATCATCTATCTATCTATCTATCATCTAGCTAGTTCTGAGCTAATTACCAGGTAGACAAGAAGTTCATTGAGTCATTTCCTGAGGAGGAAAAGACATTTGTAAGTATTAAAATGTGAAGGGGTCTGGTCTATATTGTCTGTGGTAATTAGGAATTGAAAACTAGCTCTCCACATAGTACAATGAGTCCATATGTCTTTACACAATAGGTTAAAATAAGTCCCATGGATCATCTACACTAATAAAAGAGAAACATGCAAATTAACCACCACTCCACCACTCCGATACACCCACAAGCTACGCCCACCAGCCAATCAGGAGCAAGTATGCAAACTAAGATTGTGGCGACCACAGAGCTGAAGCAAGCAGGAGGCTTGGGTTGCCCCCAGTGATGGAGGAAGCCAAGCTTCCTGCTTGCCCTGGTCAGCCCTGGGCTCCACTCAAGGCTACAAAGTTTCAATTATAGAAAGTAAATAAATCCCAGATACCTGCTTTCAGCCCACCCTGGCCTCTGCTCAAGGAGATGCTGAAAAAAAAAAAAAAAAGGAGAGGCTGGGAGCTTGGGTCCCCAGGGGGTGTGGCCAGCCTGAAAATGGCTGTTAGCCCCTCACCCAGTCTGGCCAAGCACCCTGATCCGGGACACCATTCAGGGCAAACTAGCTATCCCCGACCCATACACCAGTCCTCTAACCTATATAATAAAAGGGTAATATGCAAATTGACCCTAACAGCAGAACCAGTGGGAATGACTGTTACTGACCACCAAAGGGCAGATGCTCAATTCAGGAGCTGCCCCCTGGTGGTCAATGCGCTCCCACAAGGGGAGCTCTGCTCAGCCACAAGCCAGCTTGTACAGCTTGACAGCTGCCAGTACAGCAGTGGTGGTGGGAGCCTCTCACACCTCCTCAGCAGTGCTAAGGATGTCCGACTGCAGCTTAGGCCTGCTTCCCGCTGGCAAGTGGCTATCTCCCAAGGGCTCCCGGGCTGCCAGAGGGATGTCTGACTGCCAATTTAGGCCTGTAGGATCAGGCCTAAGTCAGCAGGTGGACATCCCCCAACAGGTCCCAGACTGTGAGAGGGCACAGGCCGGGCTGAGGGATCCCCCACCACCACCCCGCTAAGTGCACAAATTTTTGTGCACAGGGCCTATAGTTAGTTACAGAAGAATCTTCAGTTGGATTCAGGTTACAGTTATTTAAAATGTGTGACTATTTAAGAGCATTTGTGTCAAGGAAGTTCTAGTGAAAGACAGCATTCAGTTTTGATTCTCTCAGGACAAGTACTGCTGGGGTGAAATTTTTACTTTTATACCACCTACTCTCCATGCAGGAATTCCCTTGTAAACACATAAAAAGATAGATATTTAAGTTCTTTTCCCTGCTTCCCTTGAAAGAATAGTCACACACACACACACACACACACACACACACACACCTCTCATTAAAGTCAGCAGAATTAGCTTAATGACACATCTAAAACATTTCCATTCCTGATATGATTCAGTGGAGTTACTCAACATCATGTGAATAGAGGTTATATAAATATTAACCAGGATGGATTTTTGAAAAGAAAGAAGTTATATATTAAACTGAGAAATGCACTTTAAAAATTGGACTTACAAATTTTTACTTCAATGCCTTTTATTTTGCAATATCCTTTATCCTTCTCTAGTCTAGCAAACAATGAATATTTCTAAGACTTAATTCAAAATTACCTTTGCAACAAACTTTTCCATGATTCACTCCAAATGATTCCATTCACTACATAGAACTTAAAATATTTAATTGCATATGATTGTTTGGCTTTTATTAAAGACTAGGGGCCCGGTGCACAAAAATTTGTGCACTCGGGGTGGAGGGAGTCCCTCAGCCCGGCCTGTGCTCTCTCACAGTTTGGGACCCCTCAGTGGATGTCCTATGATGGCCCCAGTCTGCCAGGCGCCTTTTGTATGTGTGTGTGTGTGTGTGTGTGTGGCCACTGGGGACCTGCCCCCAGCCACATCTGAGGCTCAGAGCAGTCCTCCTGTGTGTGTCCACCTGCTGGGGACCTGCCACCAGGCACACTGTGGAGGCTTGGAGCAGGCACCCCCTCTATGTTGATCTCTCAGACTCTTGCCCTCCCCTGCATGTTGTTCTCTTTTTTGAGCTGTGGCCAGGGCTGGGTGCTGCCTGCCTCCCAAGCTTGCCTACTGCCCATCTTCCTCCAGCCACCAGAAAGCAGGGAAAACCCCGCC
>PVJC01049028.1:0-12328 GCA_004026665.1 Murina feae | reverse complement strand
ATAATTGATACACTGTTCCTTTAAGGCGACCTTCTAACTACTAACGAAGCCTCCTCTGCTTCACCTCGCAGCGTCTATAATGAAACAATTGTTACTTTTACTGGTTAGGCCGGAGCTGCTCTTTCCTTCAGCTCCGGAGGATTCTATGATTGTTACAATGTTTCAAAAAGCTGTGTTTCGCTAGAGGCAGTTTAATCGGTGCTGAGCTGAAGGGCTCAGCTTCACTTTCGCTCCTGCCGCAATGGAAAGGGCTGTTTACTCAGGTCCGTGAGTGGCGGCCGCCATGTTGGCTGGGCTAATTTGCATACAGCCGCTCTGATTGGCTGGTGGACGTGGCTTACCCTGTCTCGGAGAAACGGTTAATTTTAATATTTTGCTTTTATTGGTTTAGATGAGTATTTGTAATGCAGCACAAACTGACAATTCAGCCTTAAAGCAGTATTCTTTTTTAAAATCTATATTTTTATTTATTTCAGAGAGGAAGGGAGAAGAAGAGAGAGATAAAAACATAAATGTGAAAGGAGTCGATGAATGATTCTCTTTCATCATTGATGTTTTTATCTCTCTCTGTCAATTCATTTTTGACAAAGGCACCAAGATATTCAATGAGCAAAGGGAAGTCATTTCAAGGAATGGCTCTTGAATAACTTGGTAGTCATATGGAAAAAAAATCAAGTGATACGTAAATAGAAGTACATATAAAGACACTATACAACATTCATTGAACACAGAAAATAAGCATGAAACTGGAAAAAAAATGAAAGTCTCAAAATTTGGACATTATCAAAATTAAATTTTTTTTTGAAAGGCACCATTAAAAATTAAATAAACATACCACAAACTGGGAGAAAATAGTTACAATATATCTGACAAAGGGCTTATGTTTAGAGTATATAAAATGTACACACACACACACACACACACACACACACACACACACGATTGTTGGGGGTGAGTTAAATGAAAAGGGCATAACAAAACTTTCTAGGGTAATGTAAACATTGTATGTCTTGATTTGGGTGGTAGTTAGGTGGCTATAAAAATTGTCAAAGTGTGAAAACTAAAACCTGCAATGTATACACTTTAGATGTGTGCATTTATTGTATATGTTATACCTTAACAAGAAACAAAAAATAACAGGGAAACTATCATTTGAGTTCTATCTGTGCATAAATTTGCAATGTAAGTTTCTTTTGCTGTCATTCTCCCACATGATACAGAGCTTAGAGATGTGTGATATAGAAATAAACTTTGTATGCAATTTTAGAACTCTCTACAAGGCTCAAAGATTTTTTGGTGAATTGTTTTATTTGCCTTGATTAGGTTTACTCTTTGTTTCATATTCTGTTAGTTGACCTTGGATTATACCAAGCTCCCAGGTTATATTAAGTTTAAATATTTTAAAAATTGTAATGGGAGGAATTATGAGTCTTGATAATTGTTATAATTATTTTATTGAGCAAACTTTAAGGAGTAGCTAAGCTTAATCTGAAAACTTGATTGGCTTTGCAATGTTCTATTCAAAGGATCAAGAAATTTCCTTTACCAGACCTCTTGAACTGGGGAGCGGTTAAGAGAGGAGAATTGAAAAGATTAAAATCAAATCTATTTGCGGACAGGGTGAGGAGGTGGACTTCAAAGCAAACTTACCTACTTTTGGTGAAAGGACCGGCTAGATCCCATTTAATTTATTCCTTTCTCCTGATTTCTGCCCAACGATGAGATTAATGTGGTGGAAAAGTTTCTGGCAATAAACTAGAAGGCGAGGCTTAGTTTCTCCTCTTTAAGAGATGGGCCATTCTGTAAATCACAATTCAATACATAGAATTCCAAAGTGGAGTTGTTCGTCATTTCATTTGTGGAGTCCCACATTGTCATGTGGAGGAACACACAGAGCAGTAAAAGTGGCTCCCCCTGATTTAGAAATGTAGAGCCTTTAAAATTTATTTCCTACAACCAGTGTTTCATCATATTGGCATTCTACAGCGACTTAACACAGCCCTGGAGTTGGATTAGATCACACATTTAGATTCATCACAACACAACAATTCATATACAGTTTTCCCAAATGAAACATCAGGGAAAATCAGTTCAGAAATGAACTGGATAAGTCTCAAATGGAGATTGATGACTCAGGACTCACATTATCCTGATAACAAACATGTTATATGGAGCACTTTGAATTCAGGAGTTTCTAAGACAAGTGACTTACTTAAGACACTGCTCTAAGGCCTGGCTAGGGTTGCTCAGTGAGTGAGCATCGACCTATGAAGGTTATAGATGGATTCCCCGTCAGGGCACAAGCCTGAGTTTTGGGCTAGATCCTCAGTAAGGAGCATGAAGGAGTCGATGAATGATTCTCTTTCATCATTGATGTTTTTATCTCTCTCTCCTTCTCCTTTCCTCTCTGAAATAAATAAAAATATAGATTTTAAAAAAGAATACTGCTTTAAGGCTGAATTGTCAGTTTGTGCTGCATTAAAAATACTCATTATTAATAAAATTATTAAGGAATACAATGTAAAGACCAAAATATCCCAATATTGTACAATGCTCAACTCTAAAGAAGCTCATGGGAACTGAGGTGTATTCTATAGTGTGTATCCAACAAAATCCATCTGGGCCTTATATCCGGCTCTCTCTGCAGTTTCAAGCACTATAGTGCCCTATTAATAGGCTTAACAAATATTAACACTAGCAAAATAGAAATTATTTCCACCATCACACTGAGTGAGCAAAGCTCTTTTGCTAAATGAGTATCTGACACAAGAAAATACACATAGGGCTTTCTAGACATTAGTGAATGAATAAATGAATGAAGCAGCAATCCACATTAATAATACAATAGTTAACTGAGTATTGTTTTTTATGGTTTTCTAATGTTTTCTTATGCATTGATTTCATTTCCCAAGGAGGGTTTTAATCTCCTAGAAGACATGTTTTTTTCTGAACACATCTACAATCTTCCTGTGGGCAGTATAATGCTTTAAGCATTTTAGGTACTTAGGAAATGATGGTTGATTAATTGCACGTTGTTGTCAACATCAAAACATCTTTGAAAACACTTTTAGGCTTCCTACTTCTTTAGTTGAGATGCCCCACAAAACACCCAGTTTGTCCCGCACTTATGTGGTGTTAATACAGTATTTTTAACTGTTATTTTATCTCCGTAGTGAACTTCTTCCATCCCCATTCTTCTTGACCTCCCAGTCTTGCATTTCAACCTGCTTGTTTGGTTTATTCCTAAGCCTTATTCCTGGGTTCTTCTCTACATCAGCCCTCCTTGCAGAACAAATTGGTACATTTCATTTCAATTCAGAGAGGCTTTCACCACTCACCAGCAACATGGCAGGCACTGTGTGCTAAGCACAGGTGACAGGGAGGAACACATGGCTCCTCTACTCAGAGATTTTGCAGTCTGGTGGAAAGCAAACATGATTTTCACAGAGAAATTACAGAAGCATGAGCAAGCTATTAGCAGAGAACAGGCTACTTTAGCCTGGTACAAGGATACATTCTGTGACAGGGAACCTGGAGCAGGCATGAGAGTCCAGACATTCTGTAATCTCTTCCTCAAAGCTACAGAGACTGTTCATATCTATGGACATGCAGAGTTGAGAGGTGATAATGGGTGCAGAGGCAAAGAACTGAACATGTTGGCAAAGTGAGGAGAATCAGAGGCAGATATAAGGCATGCAAATATGGAGATGGAATATGAAAGGCAGCCAGGCAATATGCAGGAAAACAGGTGGAAAGTATAAATGATATAGAAGTTACTGGGCAAGCTCAAGGTTTAGGGACTATGGCCATTGCTGGCTTTCCATGATGTGAGTGGGAAGCCAACTGATCAAAGAAGAAAATGGATAAGAGGGACGCAGGCTGCACTTAGGCTTGGGAACGATTTCTATTTTTATGTATACATCAATGCTTAGAATACCTGTGGAATAAACTGTATATAATTTTATTTTATGGTGAGTTATACATTTATAATGAACTAGGGGCCCAGTGCACAAATTTTTGCACTGGTGTCCCTCAGCCCGGCCTGTGCCCTCTCACAATCTGGGGCCCCTCAGGGGATGTCCACCTGCTGGCATGCCTGACCAGCCTGGGAGAGGGGCTGATGGCTGTTTGCAGGTTGACCAAGCCTCCCAGTGTGAACCCTAACCCCATTGGGGTGTGGCTAGCCTGATTGAGGGTCTGAGGGCTGTTTCCAGGCTGCTCACAGTCCCTTCAAGGTTCGAGTCCCTACTGGGGTACCTGGGCAGCCTGGGCTATGGGCTGAGGGCTGTTTTCAGGCTGCCTACAGTCCCTTCAGGTTTTGGGCCCCTACTGGGGTGCCTGGGCAGCCTGGGTGAGGAGCTGAGGGGTGTTTATTCCTAAACCTTATTCAGGCTTTCAGGCTGCCCATAGCTCCCATTGACCCAACATCCCAGCAAGGCTTGCTGGAAGCAGGTTTCTGGGGTTTATTTATCTTCTGTAATTAAAACTGTTCATTTAAGCCAAGACCTAGGCAGGTAACGAAGCCTCCTGTTTGCTTCAGCTCTGTGGCTTCTATAATTGAAACAATGTTGCCTTAGTAGAGGCCCAGCCAGCCTAGGCAGATAGTTTCCTCCATTGCTGGTGCAACGGAAGCCTCCTGTTTGCTTCAGCTATGTGGCTTCTATAATTGTAACTATGTTGCCATGAGCAGAGAGAGACCCAGCCCACCTAGGCAGACAGTTTACTCCTGGTGCAACAGAAGCCTCCTGTTTGCTCTAGCTCCATGGCTGCCGGTCTCCATCTGGGCTGGGTTAATTTTCATACAGCCGCTCTGATTGGCTGGTGGTTGTGGCTTAGGTATCCAGGAGAAACGGTCAATTTCAATATTACTCTTTTATTAGATTAGATTCTTTTATGTTACTTCTGAAGACCTAAATTATTTGCCTTTCATATCTAATATTGTTACAGACAGAAAAGCAATAGATGAAGACAAAAGAGTTTAGAGTGAAGGGCCTTAATCTGCTTACCTTAATGTCAGTTAAGTTTCCTTCCTTCCTTCCTTCTTTCCTTCCTTCCTTCTTTCCTTCCTTCCTTCCTTCCCTCCCTCCTTTTTTCCTCCTTCCTTCCTTCCTTCCTTCCTTCCTTCCTTCCTTCCTTCCTTCCTTCCTTCCTTCCTTCCCTCCCTCCCTCCCTCCCTCCCTCCTTCCTTCCTTCCTTCCTTCCTTCCTTCCTTCCTTCCTTCCTTCCTTCCTTCCATGTGTGTGCCATAGTTTCTTTAAATGTAAAATAGACCTGCTAATTGTCATCAAAATTAATAATTCTTAGTTGTATAGGCCTCACTTGGACCCATCAGCTGATGGCTTTTCAGAAGCACAAGTAAAGCCCTATAAATAGTGCTACATTGGAAATATCCAGTGACTGTTCACCTTTGTTACAATCACTATTTTCTGAAATGGATGGACATAGTTGACATACTGAGATTTTGATACTCAGAGATACAGACAAAACAGGCAATTTATTTTTGAGAGAGTGATGGTAATGAAGCTTATTTCTTTTATGTATGTTAGGTGTAGGATAAAATGACAAGATCTAACCAAACAGTTGGTTATATGAAGAACTGCCTCAAATAAGAAAGAAACCAAACTCTAATACAGAATTTAGAATATTCACCAAGAAAATTTATTTTATTTCTTGCTATCTCAAAATTTGTGAGTACTTATATCTGGATATATGTAACATATAGATTCTTCTATTTTAGTTTTGTCTCATGGATAATTAGAGCATTTAATAATGCTTTTTGCTTAATATGAGGCTTTTTAAAGCTAAATTATATGATGGAAGAAGCAGTGTGAGACCTAAGAGAAAATTTCATAGTAAACAATTTGTTTTCTTGAATTGAATTCAAAAGAGGAGAATCTTGAATGAAAATAATATTAACAAAAAGCACAAGAAACATCACAATTCGGCAATGTAGCAGGATACAAAATTAACACCAAGAAATCTACGGTATTTCTATATACCAATAGTGAACTTACAGAAAGAGAGACTAAAAAAGCAATCCCATTTACCATCACACCAAAAAAATTAAGATATCTAGGAATAAACTTAACTAAAGAGGTAAAAACGTCAGAAAACTACAGGACGTTGAAAAAAGAGATAGAGGAAGACATAAACAGATGGAAGAACATACCATGTTCATGGATTGGTAGAATCAATATCATTAAAATGTCCATACTACCCAAAGCAATTTATAAATTCAACGCACTCCCCATCAAAATGCCAACAGTATATTTCACAGACCTAGAACAAACTCTCCAAAAATTCATCTGGAATAAAAAAGACCCCGAATAGCTGCAGCGATCCTGAGAAAGAAGAACAAAGTAGGTGGGATCCCAATACCAGATATCAAGCTATATTACAAAGCTACTGTTCTCAAAACTGCCTGGTACTGGCACAAGAATAGACATGTAGACCAATGGAACAGAATAGAGAACCCAGAAATTGACCTGAACTAATATGCTCAATTAATATTTGACAAAGGAGGCAAGAACATACAATGGAGTAATGATAGTCTCTTCAACAAATGGTGTTGGAAAAATTGGACAGATACATGCAAAAAAATAAAACTAGACCACCAACTTACACCATACACAAAAATAAATTCAAAATGGATAAAGGACTTAAATGTAAGATGGGAAACCATAAAAACACCAGAGGGATTTAAAGGTAACAAAACCTCAGACTTATGCCAAAGCAATTTCTTCACCAATACAGCTCCTAGGGCATTGGAAACTAAAGAGAAAATAAACAAATGGGACTAAATCAAAATAAAAAGCTTTTGCACAGCATAAGAAACCATCAACAAGAAAGCCCACTACATGGGAGAACATATTTGCCAATGTTATCACTGATAAAGGTTTAATCTCCAACATTTATAGGAAGCTCATACAACTTTACAAAAGGAAGATAAACAATCCAATCAAAAAATGGGCAAAGGACCTAAATAGACACTTTAAAAGAGGACATTCAGAAAGCCAAGAGACATATGAAAACATACTCAAAGTCACTAATCATCCAAGAGATGCAAATCAAAACAACAATGAGGTACCATCTCACATCTGTCAGAATGGCTATCATCAACAAATCAAAAAACAACAAGTGCTGGAGAGGATGCAGAGAAAAAGGAACACTCATGCACTGTTGGTGGGAATGCAGACTGATGCAACCATGATGGAAGACAGTATGGCATTTCCTCAAAAATTTAAAAATGGAACTGCCATTTGACCCAGTGATCCCATTTCTTGGAATATATCCCAAGAAGCCAGAAACACCAATCAGAAAGAATATATGCATCCCTATGTTCATAGCAGCACAATTTACCATAGCTAAGATTTGGAAACAGCCTAAGTGCCCATCAGCAGATGAGTGGATTAGAAAACTGTGGTACATCTACACAATGGAATACTATGCTGCTGTAAAAAAGAAGGAATTCTTACCATTTGCATCAGCATGGATGGAACTGGAGAGCATAATGCTAAGTGAAATAAGCCAATAAATGAAAGAAAAATACCACATGACATCACTTATCTATGGATAATAAAGACCATTATAAACTGGTAAACAAAAATTAGATACAGAAGCAGAGCAGCATTAAACAGACTGTCAAACTATAGCAGGAAGGCCAGGGAGAGTTGGGGGGGAGGGGAAAGAGATCAACCAAAGGACTTTTATGTATCCATGTAAGCATAACCAATGGACACAAGACACTGGCGGGTAGGGGAGGACGGGGGAAGGTCAAGGGGAAAAAAAGAGACATGTATTACTCTTTGTAATATTTTAAGTAATAATAAAAAAAGAAAAAGGAAAAGAAAAGAAACATCACAGCTCTGAAAAGTTAAAGTGATTCTTTTAAGAGATACCAACAGAGCAAAATTTATGCAACTCTGAGAGCACTGGATTAAGGAGGAGATGGGTGAGGTCGATTTGGCACAAAATGACTTTTGACACATGCCATGTGTTATTTACCAGAAAATTCGACCACATGCATTATTATGACAGGCATAATCACTTGATTAACTGGAGCCAATTGGTCAGTACATATAGTGAAATTTGGTTCAGATAGTCCAGGGCACATGTGGAGATAGGATGTCAGGAGAAAACTCACATAGCTGCCTCCTGAACAGAGGAAGTTGGTTGCATAGAGGTGAGAGTTGGGAGATAGAACTTGAGATTGAGCTCAAATTTCTCAAGAACATGAACCCCAATTGGTAGACCCTGGACCACTCTGAATAGCTCAGATAACCATTTATTTCTTAGCAATCATATTTAATAAAAGAGTAATATGCAAATTAACCATCACTCTGAGACAGAGATGGCGGTGCCCAGAGCAGTGGGGCAGGATGCTGGCCCGGCTGCATTGTCTGGGCGAGATCGGGGAAGCAGGCAAGGCCAGCACAATCACTTCACTGGAGCAAGATCGGGGGAAGCAGGCAAGGTCAGCCCAGCCGCGTTGTCTGGGCGAGATCTGGGAGCAGGCAAGCGTGGCTGGCAGGCAGCACCCAGCCCTGGCCACAGCTCAAGGGAGAGAACAATATGCAAGCGAGGCCAGGAGCCTGAGAGATCAATACAGGGGGGTGCCTGCTCTAAGCCTCTACAGTGTGCCTGGGGACAGGCCCCCAGCAGGCAGACATACACACACACAGGGCGACTGCTCTGAGTCTCAGATGTGGCTGGGGACAGGCCCCCAGTGGGAACACACACACACAGGGTGCTTGCTCTGAGCCTCCACAGTGCAGCTGGGGGAAGTCCCACACACAGACATACACAGACACACATGCAGACACACACACACAGACACACACAGGGTGCCTGCCAGACTGGGGCCATCATTAGGACAGCCACTGAGGGGTCCCAGACTGTGAGAGGGGGCAGGCTGGGCTGAGGGACCCCCACTCTCCACCCATGCATGAATTTCGTGCACCGGGCCTCTAGTCTTAAATAATTACTTTTGACTTTTCTTCAATAAAATAAAGGAATATCTCACCTGTCATTGACTCAGAAACATTCAGTGATAATAAAATAAGAGAAGAGAAGGGAAATGCTTTGGGGTTTTCAGTAAAAATTCTATTAAAAAACTTTAATGTGTAAATTTGTTTTATTTTCTAAAAATGACTTATTCTCCTTACATTCTTGCCATGGCCTTAGTTGTACAGGCCTCACTTGGTTGGACCCATCAGCCGATGGCTTTTCAGGAGGACAAGTCAGGGCTTTGTTCTCACCCTGCGAAGCCTCTGCAAACAGTCTCTTTGTCCCAGTGTAAGAAATTGGTTTGATTATTCTGTGCCTCATCTTGCAGCCGCATATCTCCACTGGGACAGCTTATTATACAAACAAAATATGAAACAAGCCTACAATTTTTATAGTGACAGAGCCCAAGCCTTTTCTGTTATTCTGTAGCCCATGGGGAAATATCAGAATGGGGTTTGATTTTGGCAAAGAGCTAGCCCATAGAGGTCATGGAGCTTAATAAATCTCTGCTATAAAATACTCATATTTAAGTTCCAGCAAGTCTCAGAGCCCATCTCTTTCTAATCTCTTGCTTCCTCAGTTACAGTTTAAAGTTTCCTTTGTCATTATTTTTTTGGAGTCTATTTTGAATGAGATAGAAGATGAAGGCCCTCTCCCAGCCGGTTCCAGCATTATTGAAGCAGAGTCCCTTAAGCTAATTACTCTGATGTGTGGTCCAGAGGAAGTAATGGTTTGATAATAAATATCACTTGCCAGGTGATGTTACTTTTTGAGGACAATTGAAGTTCTATCATTCATTGCTTATTCTTCCCAGACTTCTTAAGAGGATTTATTTTACTCATGGGGTTCAAGGAAGAAGAAATATAAAAATAGATGAAGTAGCTTCTTTTTTTGGTAAATGATGGCTTGGACCCAAATGTAGTTGGTTTTAATATAATGCAGTTGACTGATGGTTCTGAAAAATAATCTGCTAGCCATTACATATCTATATCTATGTCTATATTTATCTATTTATCTATACAATCATGTATGCACACACAAAATTGTATATGAATATGTATTATATGTTATAGGTAATATATAATGTAGTTATATTATATATAACTTAATAAGTATGCATAAATACATATGCATACATATACAAGATTAATAGCATGATCAATTATCCTCTGATATTAAATTCTCTCAGCCCTGGTTTTCACACCTTTGAAAAGGCCAGTTTGAACTAGATGACCTCTTAGTTCTTAAATTTTGTGATAAATAACATTTGGCCTGTAGCTTGTTAGACAATCCTATCTAATAAAAGAGTAATATGCAAATTTACCATCACTCCAACACACAAGATGGCCACCCCCTTGTGGTCAAAAATGGCTTCCCCCTTGTGGGCACAAGATGACTGCCAGAAGATGGCTAGCAGGAGAGGGCAGTTGGGGGTGACCAGGCCATCAGGGGAGGACAGTTAGGGGTGACTGGCCAGCAAGGGAGGGCAGTTAGTGGTGACCAGGATGAGAGGGGAGGGCAGTTAGTGGTGACTAGGCCATCAGGGAAGGGCAGTTAGGGGAGATCAGACTGGCAGGGGAGCAAATAAGTGTTGACCAGACTGGCAAGAGAGCAGTTTGAGGTGATCAGTCTAGTAGGGGATAGTTAGGGGGTGATCAGGCTGGCAGAGGAGTGGTTAGGAGCAATTAGGCAGGCAGGCAAGTGGTTGGGAGTCAGCAGTCCTGGATTGTGAGTGGGATCCCAGATTAGAGAGAGTGCAGGCTGGGCTGAGGGACAACCCCTGCCTCCCCACACAAATTTTGTGCACTGGGCCTCTACTATGATATACGCTCGCAGACAAATAAATTTGGAGAACACTAAACATCATAGCAACTCTGTCACAAACACTTTTCTCTGGGACCTGAAAGGCCAATTTGAATTGAGCTCATGACCTCTCCCACAGCTCCTTGCTTGTTTTGTGGTGTTGTAGTTAGGTGGCTAATCATCCACTGGATTAAGATTTATTACAGAAGGAATCCACTCTTCTTCATTTTGAGTCCAAAAGTGGGAACTTGCACATAGTTCGCATTTAGTAAAAGTATATGGCTAATTGTCAGAAGGCTTACAGGTGTTTCAGTCATCACTACTTTAGGTTTTATGAATACATTAACACTGGACCACTTCCAACACCTACACATACCAAGATCTCTCCATGAGAGTGGAGCCCTTCGTACCCACGGTGTTAATATTGTGCTGCATGAAGCAACAGCCCCAGTCACCTCAAGGAAGCTATTGAAATGGATTTATATTCATGGTATTTTATTTACTAACAATGCACCTGAGGCTGTAGACCTTGTATGTATGCATAATTCATGCACATTCAGCATTTTAAACTCCACTCAGGGTTTACTTTAAAAAGCCACATTGATTTTGATTTAAAACCCAAAGAATAAACAGAACCAAGCTGCTAGGTTGCTTTTTATTAATAATATTTCATTCCTTACCACTGGTTAGAATGGTAATGGTGGCAAAGGCCTTGCTAAGCCATATCCTTATCCTATATAATAAAAGGGTAATATGAAAATTGACTCTAACAGCAGAACCACTGGTGGGAGCCTCTCCTGCTCCTCAGCAGTGCTAAGGATATCTGACTGTAGCTTAGGCCTGCTCCCCACTGGCAAGCCCCTGAGGGCTCCTGAGCTGCCATAATGATGTCTGACTGACAGCTTAGACCCAATCTTCCAGGTAGCAGGCCTAAGCCACTAGGTGGACATCCCTGAGGGGTCCCAGACTGCAAGAGGACATAGGCCGGGCTGAGGGACACCCCCCTCCCCTGAGTGCACAAATTTTTGTGCACTGGGCCTCTAGTAGTCTTAATAAAGCACTTCCTGAGAGTTGTGTTCCAGGAGTGATCATCTGAGTTGGGGGTGGTGCCAGACACCTTTTAAATTTTTTATAATTTGAAAATAAATAGATAGTCTCTGAAAGGATTATAACTTAACTCCCAAT
Source organism: Murina feae (assembly GCA_004026665.1). Classification (NCBI taxonomy): domain Eukaryota; kingdom Metazoa; phylum Chordata; class Mammalia; order Chiroptera; family Vespertilionidae; genus Murina; species Murina feae. The sequence continues at coordinate 334 of PVJC01049028.1, read as the reverse complement.
CACTAATTTGGAAAATACACCACAATGACCAGCCTGACATTTTCAGTGAGTAAAGAGCACAATATCCTGAAGGAAATTTTATTACTAACTTCCAGGCAGCACTGTCAGAGGACAAAGCGGCAAAGAACACACTGTTTCTATCTCAATCCCCTACATTGTCCCTTCCAGAGGCTGGAATGGAAGAATATGCTATTCATGTGGTCTGGTTTCACTTAAAAACTATTCACAAAAGAAAAAAAAATGCCTAAAATGGGAGGAGGAGAATAATTGTGTTTTTTAAAAAAAATAATTATTGATTTATTTTTTTTAGAGAGAGAAGAGAGAAATAGAGAAA
>PVJC01049027.1:0-12315 GCA_004026665.1 Murina feae | reverse complement strand
GGGGGGGGAGGACCCAGGCCTGCAGAGGAAAGCAGTTGTGAAGGACCCAGGACTGCAGGGGAGGGCAGTTGGGGGAACCAGACTGGCAGAGGAGGGCTGTTGGTGGGGATCCAGGCCTGCAGGGGAGGACAGTTGGGGGGTGCCATCCTGGTATGGGGAGGGCAGTTAGGGTCAATCAGGCCAGCACAGGACCAGTTAGGCATTTATCAGGCTGCCAGGGGAGTGGTTAGGGGCAATTGGCATTTGAGACGTCGGGAGCCAGCAGTCCTGGATTATGAAAGGGACATCGACTGCCTGTTTAGGCCCGATCCCAACAGTGGGATCGGGCCTAAACGGGCAGTCGGACATCCCTCAAAGGGTCCCTGATTGGAAAGGGTGCAGGTTGGTCTGAGGGACACCACCACCACCCAGCACTCCCACTCCATGCATGAATTTTGTGCACCGGGCCTCTAGTATATATATAATGCTAGAGGCCCAGTGCATGAAATTCATGCACTTAGGGGTGAGTCTCTTAGCCCAGCCTGCACCCTCTCACAGTCCAGGAGCCCTCAGGGGTGGGGGTGGGAATGTCTGACTGATGGCTTAGGCCCGCTCCTGTGGAGAGTGAGGCTAAACCGGCAGTTGGACATCCTTAGAGCTGCTGGGGAGGCAGAAGAGGCTCCTGCCACCACTGCTGTGCTCACCAGCTGTGAGCCTGGCTGAGGGCTTCTGGCTGAGTAGTGCTATCCCTGTGGGAGTGCACTGACCACCAGGAGGCAGCTCCTGTGTTGAGCATCTGCCCCCTGGTGGTCAGTGTGCATCATAATAACCAGTCATTCCACTGTTCGGTTGATTTGCATATTAGCCTTTTATTATATAGGATGGATATACATATATATATATATATATGTGTGTGTGTGTGTGTGTGTGTGTGTGTGTGTGTGTGTATATATATACACACACATTTTGTGTATGTGTACCTTGGGTGTATACTTCGTGTGTATATGTATGTACTTTGCATGTGTTCTTTATGTGGATGTATGTACATGGATAGAAGTTATGCCTTTGCGTGCTCTGTGTGTGTGTGTACTCTTTGTGTGCATTATGCATGTATGTGTGTGTGTACACTTTGATTTGGGCATCTTCAAGGAATGAGGTGCCTTCTGGGACTAGCAATGAATCATCCTTCATGCTCTGATAGGCTTGTAGCTCCACTGATGAGAGCCCAGGAAATGGACCTGGTACTTTGATTTTTTTAAAACAGATTTTGACACATAGTAGTACATGAACACCCAAAGAATGACATTCCTTTTATTTTATTTTATTTAAAAATATATTTTATTGATTTTTTTACAGAGAGGAAGGGAGAGGAATAGAATTAGAAACATCAATGAGAGAGAAACATCAATCAACTGCCTTCTGTACACCCCCTACTGGGAATGTGCCCACAATCAAGGTACATGCCCTTGGCTGGAATGGAACCTGGGACCTTTAGTCCATAGGCCGACACTCTACCCACTGAGCCAAATTGGTTAGGGCGGTGCTTTGATTTTTAAATGAACAACTGAACTGGCTGCCTCAGGTCCTGTGTTTATATGTATAATATATAGATATAGATATAGATATAGATATAGATATAGATATAGATATATTATTTTTAAGTGTAGGTATTTTCTAGCCATACCCAGTGAAGTTTTGGGTATCTTAACATCATTTAAAAATGGATAAACTCACAAAATGGTGTCTTGTGGGTAACCAATGTGGTAATGAGGTTGGAGTCTTTAATTTTTAATTAGTTTCATAGTCAAGTGTGATTTACTTAAGACAAAGACCAAACCTGAGTAAAGGGAAAGTGAGACTAAAAGGAGAAAAACAGCTGTAAGCCATTTACATCTCTGTCTGTCTGTCTTTCTCCTCTCTCTTTTCTTCCCCTTCTCTCTGGGGAAATGTGATCTCTTGGCTTTGCACATCTGCTCCAACTGTCCAACTTTTCTGATGTTTCACTCTGAGCCAGTTCTTTCTGCTTTGTTATTGCAAATGGGCACCCACATGGTCATTGGCTTGGCCTTCCCTGACACCATTATTTTCTATTCTCATCCCTGTTTTGTCATCCTAGCAGTTTCACTCTTCATACCCAACTCATTTATCTGAGTGCTTTCTGATGTGTTTATTCATCTGGACCCAGGCTTCGTAAGAGCAAGTGCTATATCACTTTGTTTTACTCAACCTCAGAGTCTCCCATGGTGCCTGGCACACAGGAGTTGCTAAATAATTATCTGCTAATTGAATGAATGGATGAACAGCAGCCTCAGACCTACACTCTACATGACTCTTGTGACCATCTCTTGTTTTTACCCAGCCCACCTCCTTATTGCCTTTTTCTAGCAATAACTCTAATTTTCCATTGGATCCTTGGAATAATTGTCATATACCATCCCCTAGCCATAATAACCAGTTTAGGATTGTGTTTGGGTCCCAAATTCATCCAGTGAGACATAACTCTTAACTTTTATTCTAAGTGTTAAGAAAGGGCAGCTAAGTTTTGAGGCTATATTTCCAGGGCTTCTAGCATCTCTTAATGTTGCGTGAGAATTAAGTCAACTCAGAGGAAAACACACACAAAGGTAGAGAGAAACCAAGTCCTGATGAAATTGAGCTTGGTGGATCCAGCCTTACCAGAAGCACCAGCCTCTGGATTTCTCAGCTGCATGAGCTCAAGCATTCCTCTCTCTTCTCCAGAGTTTTCTTTTTAGTATGCACAACAGGTTAGGGGCCTCTGTTCTAAATCCCAACCTTTCCCATCCTGAATTTACATGATGGAAAGGCAAGCACTTCTCGGGCAGATAGTTGAGAACAGTTTCCCTTAGGGTGTGCTAGGGCCCAGCCCAAGTCTCTTCTTAGGGAATCCTTTCTGCCAAGTGCCCACTAGAGAGAACTGGCTGGGAAGTTTTTTGTTGTTGTTGTTGAAATATTACTAAGAAAATAAAAAAAAAATAAAAATAAGTTTGAGTTGGGCTTATGTTTCTTTCAGCCTAAACATTTTTAAAAATATATTTTTTATTGATTTCAGAGAGGAAGGCAGAGGGAGAGATAGAAACATCAATAATGAGAGAGAATTATTGATCAGCTGCCTCCTGCACACAGCCTACTGGGGACTGAGCCCACAACCTGGGCATGTGCCCTTGACCGGACCCTTCAGTCTGCAGGCCGACACTCTGTCCACTGAGCCAAACCGGCCAGCCTAAGCATTTTAACAGCAAATGCCAACTCAGAGCTGAGTTGGTCATGATGTGTGCCAATCCTTCATGAGGCACCCACCCTAGTCCTGGCAGCTATGGTCAGAGGGTCAGCATCACAGGCCTGTTTGTATTCAGCAGGAACATAGAAAAAGCTTCTCTCAGCACGTGTGGATTCAAGGAGCATAAAGGACAGAAGAAACAACAGCTTTTCTAGTATAACTACAGCATCAATTTATCAGATTGAAGACTGAGCTGGAGGTTCAGGAAGGAGTGGTGAGGCCTGTGGATGCACAGAAGGGTTTTAGTTGAACTCTACAAGGAATTCCTAGAAGAACTCCTGAGCCTTTCTGAGTGTCATGCCCTCTCCTCTCCCTCCAGACACAATGAAATAGGTGTTATCTCTGCTTTACAGAAAGGTAGTTGGGAATCAAGACAATATGAGCTCTGGACATAAGAAGGAATAAAATAGAATGGACCCTGAGGCAAGACATGGCCAGTTTTCCTGTCTGTGGAGAGAATCGGGTGGGGGGGGGGGCTATCCTCTAAGTTAGCACAGGCCTGGACTTCCTGGACTGAGGGGAGGGGCTAGGTATGAGTCATGACCTGATGGAGATCTCTTCTGATTCTGTGTGGTGAGTAGAGAGAGAGAGAGAGAGAGAGAGAGAGAGAGAGAGAGAAGGCAGAGCTCTTCAGTGAGATGGGTCCCTGTAGAAGAATCTTCTGAGCTGTGCCTGGTTGCTAAGGCTGAGGCTTCTGCTTGCTTAGAGCTGTGAACAAGGGCTGGGTGGGGAAGGAGCTCCAGGACACCACACCACTGCAGTGCCCAGGTTCCTCAGCAGAGGGCGCTCAGCTTGGCTGCGGAGGGCCTGGTTTGCCAAAATGACAAGCCATCAAGCTGCTGAAGCCAACCATACCAGTAAGGGGTAGTACACAAGGCTGTGTGGAAGCTGGGCCTGGGTACTGACCGTTGGACACTTTCATCTTGGCCTCCTGAGGTTCTTTGGGGCATTGAAATGAATGACATAGGTTGAGTCACTACTAAGAGGCAATTACTAAGAAGATGAGCTCATCTTACCTCATTTAATCAAAAGGCAAAATTTAATAGTAGTTGTTACAAGCTCAGGCATACAGACTGGGGTTTGTACCCTGACTGCTACTAAATAACTGTGTCCTGATTTCCCCTTCTGAAAAGTGAAGAAAATGGTTTGGTTGCCCTAAAAACTAAATGCAATAGGGCCCGTGATGTGTTTAGCACAGAGCCTGGCACAGGACATGTGCTGCACAAGGGCTGGCCCTGCCCAACCCCATCGTATGATGCGGGGGTAGTAAGGTCCCCACTTTCACTGGAGAGGAAACAGAGACTCAGAGGCTTTAGTATTTTCTACTCTTCTGGGGGGTCTCATAGCTTCTGGGGACCACCAGAATTCAGAGCCTTTTCATCTGACTCCAAAGCCCTCTCCATGATGGATTATTGATTTTCCTTCGCCTTTAATAACACTGGCTTCTCATACACAGTGGCCAGAGAGTTTGCAAGTCAGGGAGTCAGTAGCAGCAGCTAGACTGCTTCTAGGCAGTCTTTATTTCCTTAGGTTTGGGGGAAAGTCTTTCAGACTAATAGCAATGCCTTCTTCCCACCAGGACCCTAGGCTTGGGGAATACCAATGTCAGACATAGAATGATACTTTTTGTTTCATGAAAACATGTTTTAAAATTATACTAACAAAATCTGCATATGATAAGCAATAATCAAGTGGAACAAGAGGGTACAAAGTCAAAAGGGAGTGTCTTTTAGTTCACACTCTCGGGTTCCTCTTCCAGTTTCCTGTTTTTCCTGTTTTTTCAAATTTCCAAAATTTTCTACCTACTTGCAAGTATTTGTGTGTCTGTATGTGCATATGTGTATGTTTACATTAATATCAGTGGGTGATTACTAAATATACACACACCACACCCTTTTGTGCCTTTCAATAATTTATCTTAGAGAATATTCTATATTGCTTCTGTTACAGCTAGCTCATCCCTTATTCATCTCATTAGTGGAAGTGGATCTAGTTTATTCTTTTTTCATGGTTGTATAATATCCCTTCATATGGACATATAAAGTTATTTATTATTTATTGGAGGATAATATTTACTCTCAACCCCAGTTTTTGCTATGATAGACAATACTGCAACTAACATATTTATATTTAGAAAAATAGCATTAAATACATTTGAGAACATATCTGTAAGACAATGCCTTAGAAGTAGAATCCCCAACTTGGAAAGCTGATATTAGCAAACTCTCATAGATATTAGCAAAGTGACTGCCTCAGAGATGGCAGCAATTATACTCTTATTCCAATTGTGGAAGGATGATCTCCACCACCTTGCATTTACATTCTCTATATTAACTAACTTCTTGATATCCATTAACCAAATAGGTGAAAAATGGAATCTCAGTGTTGCTTTGATTTGCATTTCTTTAACATTGAGTGAGGTCATGTGCACTTTTATGAAGCAACTTACTTATGAAATAATTATTAAATTGTTACATTAATTGATTATAATTATATTGTATAATCAGTTGAAATGCTTGTGTGGAGTCTCAACCCAGATAACCTAAAGAGAGGGGGTAGGACTTGGGTGATTGGTAGCTTTCCTATAACTTAATCAATTGACCAGTATAGTTAAACTAGATTTCTTCTGTAAGACAGCCTATATAAGCCTTGCTTTTAGTTCAGGAGTTGATAAATATGTTTCTTAAAGGTCCAGATAGTAATTATTTTAGGTTTTATGGGCCAGATGGTCTCTTTCAGAACTATTCGACTCTATCCCTATACAATACATAAATGAATGGCATGGCTGTGATCCAGTACAACTTTATTTACAAAAACAGTCAGTAGGCTGTATTGCCTTGAGTTCTGTTTTCAAAACTGTGTTCTACACTTTGTGTGAGTGGGTGTCTAGAGACAAGATCAACTACCTCAATTGGCAGATTCCAATGATCTAAGTTTTAAGTATCTGAAACCTTCCAATTAATGCAGGTAGCTGAAGAAATGGATAAATACAAGTCTATGCTGGTATTTGGACATTCAAGATATTAGGCCTTAGGATCATGTCGCCTTGGAGAGTGAATGAGGATGTTCTAAAGTCTTCCCACTTTCTTGCATAGCTTGCCCTCTTTAATTTCTAGTATAATATTTCCTTAACTTGAATACACATTAACTGGCCATCCTCATGGCATCAACATGGCTAGAGCAGTATAAAGGAGTACTCCTGCTGCTACTTAAGGAGTCAAATAAAACTGTTTGGGGCCCTTCTCAAGAAGGGAAGTTAGGACTAAGGGAGGCACTTTGTAGCAGCACCAGGGCAGTGAGCACACTTGGACAAAGCATAGCATTCATTTGCTTTGTTCCCCTTAGTACTCTGTGCCTCCAAAGTTAATGTTTGTCAGATAATGAATGAATGAATGAATGAATGAATGGAAATAATACTGCAAAAATGACTCTTTACAGTCAATGTGGCAATTTTCCATTTGTATACCAAGTTGTGTAAACAGTACCTGGCACATAATAAGTGCACAAAGTATGGTGGCTATTAATGTTATCAGCTATTATCATGGTGAATTGCAAATGCAAATAACAACAAAGATTTTGACAAATGTTTGTTAATGATATATACTATGCAAATTCCAGTTCTAATACTTTAAGTGGATTCCCTCATTTAATTTTCAGAATAAATTAAGTAGGAGGTAAGTTCTACCATTATTCTATTTTACAGATGAGAAAACCAAGTCACAGAGAGATTAACTAACTTATGGCTGCTATAAGTAAAACTATATAGCTAGATGTAAAGTAAAAGTCTATGCCTGGTGTTTGAAGCAGTGGTTCTCAAACTCTAGTATCAGTGTCCCCTGAAGGTGTATTAAAATGCAGATTGCTGGGCTCCAGCCCTGGAGGTTTTGATTTAGTGGGTCTGGTGGAAGGCCTAAGAATCTGTATTTCTAACAAATTCCTGTTTGATACTGATATTGCTGGCCCTGGAGCCACACTTGGAAAACCATTGATTTAGAGAATTTTGTGACTTTTAAGGGGAAAAAAAGGTGGTCCCACTGAAGGCCAACTTAGTTAATTTCTGGCTGTTCTTAAACCCAAAAGAACATTTTCAATCCTTTAATGGTGCTGTCCCTCCTTCTCCCTCACCCCACTCTATCTCTAGGGCTCTGGCCAATTAGCCAGCATAGTCATAAATTGAATCACAAGGGGAAGACATGTAGTTTCTTGCAGAAGTGATGTGTCTTCTCTCTGGGAAGTACTGAAGCGTTGAGTTCAAGGTTTAGGCTCCATCTAAGAATTGATGCCCCAAAGTTTCACTGAAGGCAACTGGAATATGCTTGGGCTCTCCCTGAAATGCAAGCACAACTCTTCTGATTTGAGTATCTTACCCTGTACTACTATTAAATTACCCCATAAACAAAATACATCTGGTGTTTGACTCATGGAAAATATTTCTCTACAGTTGAAAAGAAGTGTGTGGACAGTCTGACTCCATTAATTTCCACTGTAGTGACTCGGAGCCATCTGCTCAGGCTCTGCTGCAGGGTGAGAGTGGAGGCTGGACCACTCAGCAGGTGGCCTGGGAAGTGCAGTGGCAGCTCCATGGAGCTGTGAGTAGGTGTCCATGTCACTGGTGTCCCTGTCAAGCTTTCTCGACCTGACTTTTCACACGCTAAAGGTCTCTGAGACCCCCCCTCCTGGACAAATGGGGTGCTCTATGGCCTGGACCCAGTGCCTTCTTCTCCCTGACTGGGGGATTGCTGGTTGGACTGCCTTGTCCAGGATCCCTGTGATGTCTGTGTTGGCCCAGTACAATGGATACATTCTGGTCCTTCCAAGCAGATCTTTTGGCACAGTTCTGGGCTCTCCCCTCAAGATTTAAAGCAAATGAGAGGGTCTCCCTCCATGGACCTCTGGGACCCAGCTATTTGGAAAGAACATTTTCAAGACCTTGGGGAAAGTTCAGAAAACTGTGCCACAGGGGACAGTAGAGACAGTTTGGGCTTTAAAGTGGCACAGACTTGGGCTCAAACCTTATTTCTCCTCCCCATGGTCATGTGTCCTTTGCCAAGTTATTTTTAACCTCCCTGACCTCTGTATAATCATCTTTAAAATTGAGACATTTTACAGTCAATATGATAGTTATCTAGTTGCATGTCAAGTCAGTCGATCAGTGCCTGACAAATAGAAAGTACTGGAAGAATGATGGCTGTAAATATTATGAGTTATGAATTCTAAGATGCCTCACAATGATTACGCTTTCCCCTTCCCCCACTTCCATCTAGTATATACACCTAGTATAATCTCCTTCTCTTGAGTGAGGGCAGTAAATATGATGGGTTATGACTTTGAGTTAACCCAGAAAGAGATTATCCAGATGGGCTTGACTTAATTGTGTGAGTCATTAAATGAGACTGAACCCTTCCTAAAACTAGAGGTTGGAAATGTCAAAGGGTCAATGGAGGGGGCCACATGGCAAGGACCTGAAAACAACCTCTAGTTGCCAAGAGTGGTCCACAGCTAATAGCCAGCAAAACAACAGGGATCTACACCCACAGGAAATGAATTTTCTCATAATCTGAGGGAGTGTGAAAGCAATCTGTCCCCAGTCAAGCCACCAGATGAGAATACAGCCTAGCTGACATCTTGATTTCAGTTTTGTGAGACCCTGAATAGAAAATCCAGTTAAAAAAATGCCCAACTCCTAACCTATGGAAACTGAGATAAGAAATGTGTAGTAATAAAATTTTTAGTCATAAAAATAGCATTAGAAAATGAGGTACAGAGATAATAACATCTACTTCAGAGAAAGATTATGGAAAATAAATGTGATAATTTGTATGGAGTATGCAAAGCAGTTGCATAGTAGGTGTCTAATGGTAATAGCCCTGGGTTTCAGATCATCTTCCCAGAGAAGTCATCCAGCTTTTCCTTCCCATCAGGAACACATCTCTGCCTCAAATCTCTAGCTTGTTAGCTGAAATCTTTCTGAGCTCCTACTCATTATTTTCTTGGGGGTTGGCTTATGTCTTGCCATGGCTGGGTCTTGATGCCCACTGTTGCCAATGTAAGGCCTGAATATTGACCACTGTCTGGATTACCTATTTCACCCTATGTTTTTGCTAGAAGCATTGTCCATCTATTCTTATTAGGCTGGCTCATCTGTCAGGTCTCAACTGTCATCCAAGAAGCATTTCCTGACTACTTATATGAGCTCTTTATCTACCCTTACCACTCTCAGAGTCTGTGTTCATTCCCTTCACAGTAGTTTCACAGTCTGTAAATTTCTATTTGATTGTTCAGTTTGTCCACTTTCCCCTAGTAGCCTCCCAGGTCCAGGAAACCAGATGCCATGTTGGTTTTGTTTACTGTTTATCACAGTGCCAACATGGTGAGAAGCATGAGTAGCTTAGTCCACACATGCGTGCAGTGCACATGTATACATACATGGCTGTATGAGGAGCACCACCACACACAGCTCATGCTGACCCCAGCCCTTCTCAGATTGCCTGAAATCTCTCTGTATTCATTTTTCTGAGCATACCAGCTCATCCTGAAGAAACTTCTTATGGGATTGCCCCATATCCAGGCAGCTGTCATTTCTCATCCTCATTGCAGAGGAGATTCTTTGTCCCAGTTCTTTAAGCCACTCCTTTCTCTGAATCCTGTTCTCCAGACTTCCACCACTCCTCACTTGAAATATCATGTTTAACCTAAATAGAGTCCGATGCATAGGTACATCTCATGAGTAGATCTTATGTACATCTCATATGAATCTAGAGTGAATCCTGGGGACTCTGGGGGATGGAGAAGAATGAATATAGGCTTTGCTGTGATACAGAAAAGCAGTTTAAATGTAAGCTCTGCAGTTGACTAGCTTTCTAATATTAGCAGTACATCATTGCCCTGAGCCCCAGTTTCCTTGTTGGTGAAATGGGATAATTATATCCCCACAAAAGGGTGATTGTGACAGCGATATGATTATGAACAGAACATGTGGTTCAGGCCTGATACATGGAAGATGTTCCAAGCATATAGATTTCTTCCCAACTTCCTCTTTCCAGTTTTAAAAGTGGAAACCTACTACAAGAAAATATCAAATGTAGTGTACTGTGAGTGACAGGTGAAGAAAGAAAATTGATTGTGGGACCAGGATGTGAAGAGCCAGGTTGATGTCCTGGGAAGTTCTGAGCAGTGAGACAGGTCTAGTTTGCACTTTGTGTTTGAACTTGCTCAGGCAGGATTCTCTTTCCTGTGGAGCACATTGTCACCAATGGGACCATTTCTGTATTCATCTAAAGCTCTTGATTAGAAGCTCATGAATATTCAAATACTTGTCTCCCCTTTTTTTGTCTGACTATTAGCATTCTGTCTCTAGGCTTATTTTGCTGTTTTTCTCTATTGCACATTTATTCAGTGAGCCACACTTTATTGTCTGATGTGACCAGTTTTGAGACAATCCCAAATATTCCCAGTTTTTGGAAAGGATGGGTCTCCTCTCTGCCCTGGCTGTCAGCTTTACCTTTCTCTTTCTATTCCCAAAGATGGGTGGGTGGTGGAACAGCCTGCAAAGTGCCACTTTGGGAACTTGCTTCTTCGTTTTTAAAATTCATATTGATAATGATAATTCAGTGCATGTGTCTATCACTTCACATTTTACAAAGAGATTTCATATCATCCTGTTTTACAGTCTTGCTTTCTGCAAATGCAAAATGCTGACATTCTGTTCTGAATGGGGCCATGTTTCTTTTCCTTCTGAATATTTAACAACAAGATTTGAACAAAACCGAATCTGTTTTAAAGCCCAGCTGTACAATAATTTCTCACAATAGCACAGCGTAGAAGGGGATTTGTTCTTTTGCTATGCTGGTTGGAGCTTTGTTTGAAGTGTGTTCAGCTCTGTAGGTGATACAGACTGTATTAGTTTCCTGTTGCTGCTATAACAAATTACCCTAGATCTGGTGGCTTAGAAAAATACAAATTTATTCTCTTACAGTTCTGGAAGTCAGAAATCTAAAATGGGTCAGCAGAACTGTATTCCTTGTGGAAATTCTAGGGGGAAATCCTCTTTCTTATCTTTTCAGCTTCTAAGGGCCACCTGTATTCCTTGGCTCATGGCCCCTTTCTTTGTCTTCAAAGTTAATGTGCTACCTATCTCTTGTGTAACATGATAAATAAATGCTGATGCCTGTTGGGCTTAGATTCAAATCCAAATCTGACTTTGTGCATTTGTGCATGTATCTGCACTTCTCTAGTGTCAGTTTCTCCATCTGTAAGTACCCCTTTTTAGTTGTGAACATTAAATGAGGTTAGGCTTGCAAACCACTTAGCATAGAGTCCAGATCAATGCATGTTAGCTGTTTCATTATAATTATTTTTACCATCAGGATTATCATTATTTCTGAGAAATGCATTTTTCATGCTTGCTGGAAGTTGCCATAGTAATAACTATTCATATTGCTGCTATTAATACTCCAGGCAGAGGGCATAATCAGAGGTGATTCCCTGAGACTTCCTGGATTCTGGAGGTAGATACAACTCTCACTCCATTTTACATACAAATGGGGCTGGGGAAAGTGAAGTGATTTGTCTATCATATTACTGATGGTAATCAGTGGAATTAAATCCCCCCTGAGTCTACCAGAGCTGGACTTCTAATCCTATGCCCTCTGTGCATTGCTGAGTGGGTCCCCTTGTAGACATCATAGGCTATGCTGTCCTGGCCCAGCTTTGATGATAAGTGCACTCTGCAGCCTGGAGGCCTGAAAGAGCCCTAAGAGGCTGAGAGCCAGCTGTCAATTAGAGCTCATTAGAATGCCACTGTCTCAGGCAGAAATCGGTACTTCTGACTCAGTGCCTATCTCACTAGGCTCCTCCTGTCCTACAGAACAATGGGACCAATGAGCCCCTTGGGGCATTTCCTCACTCCTGTCCAGAGTGATTTCCTCAAATGCATCCTTCTCCGACACCATAAATATCCACATTAAATTGAGACTGATATTAATGCTGAAGCACAGGAAGCAACTGGGGGAGTTTTCTTTAGAACAGAAAATGCCCAA
>PVJC01049026.1:0-12331 GCA_004026665.1 Murina feae | reverse complement strand
TCCACACTGTATTCTCGAGAAACAAAGACCCCAAGCACTATGGCTTACAACCTGGAGATGTGGTCTATCATCAAGGGTATTTCCACAAGAACCCCTTGAGCCTTGCTGGAAGGGAGCCTACTGGCTATTGTTAATGAATCCCTGAGTTTCAAAGTTAAAAAGTACTAATTTATGAATTTCTGTTTTTCATTTAAGGAGGTTCCCATACTTGCACCTCTGATGGAGCACCCCAGCCTATAGAAGACTTCAAATTAAAGTGATCCAGAGCAGACAACTGCTCAGACAAAGAGCAGATGGCACTCGAAGCAGATGGCTTTTCCCAGGATGCAAGACTGGGCCAGTGAAGTCAACCCCAGCTATGTATAATTCTTATGTTTATTTTATAGTTGCTATATCATTTATTTCTCAGGTATTTTCGTCCATCTTAACCTTCTCATGTCAAGCTGGTCATCTTCCATATAGTATAGGTTGTAATTCTAGTTATTTCATATCATTAACCCACAACTATACTGTACTTCCTGATTTTTTCTATTTTACCCCTTGTAAATGGAGAACTTTGGCATAGAAGTATTATTACACAGGCTTTCAAAACTTCACCTCCTCAGGGAACCTGTCTAAATGCTGTATTGAATCTGATGCTGGCCTCTCCCTCTGGTAAAACTAATAATCCCATAATTATTTCTGTAAGCAATATCTCAACCAACCCTAATTTTACTAATGATTTCTCCAAACCTCCCCCTCTGAAGCTTAGGTTAAATTGCAAAATGGAGTTCCACCTTTCCCCTGTGTCTACCTAACCCCACCCTATACATCAGGCAACCTCTCCCTGGGTAGGACACAACCATCTCCCACAGTGGAAGTGATCGCTAGCCACCCCTTTCACACTGTTACCTATATTTTAAATGCCTTATACCTGGCTGCATCTATTCCAACCCCAAACACTGTGGAACTCCCCTTTGTAAGGCTCTTGTGTATGAAAATAGCCCAGAATGTTATAAACCTAGATATTTTCCCCATAATATTTAAACATGTGGGGAAGGAATCTAGAGGGATAGTCAAACCAGACTGAGCACTGGTTGGAAAATGTTCTCACCTCCATTCCTGTTAATGAAGCCATAAATGAACAAGCATTCACAAACACCTTTTATGCCCACCCCCACACACGTTATATTTCTGCTCATAAATATAAAAAAAATCAGCCTTGGACATTTGGTTGTCTAGATAGCTGGAGCCTGACTGGGAAATGCTCTTGGCTCACTGTACATCCTCTTATACTAACCTCAAAGTGATAATAGCCACCCTTCCAAGTTCCCATCAGAGACAAGGAGGGCCTTGTCAATAGTAGATTCCTCTCCTGATGAGGATCCCTCTGTTTATGAAGATAACTCTCATGGCCTTTCTGTGGGGTGTGACTTGCCATTGCTTTTTCAGGAGATAAGTTGATTACTTTCTCAGAGTTATGTTTTCATGGGATGCCTTGGTATTGCTCAATTAGACTTAACAATGCAAAACCTAACTAGAATCATCAATCATGCAGTCAACCATCAGACCCATTCAAACCTAGCAAGTATCTTTAGACTCCTGAGCATGGATAGTCCTAAACAACAGATATCTTTGATTATGTGCTCATAGTCCAAGTAGGAATTTGTGCTTTACAGTTAAAATTAGAAACCACCAAACTCCTCAATCTTGCCATATCCTCTAAGGGTCATTCACATCAATGGCAGGTTAGGATTTAAATTTTCTGACATTTTCAGTTGGTTTCTAATTGTGCTTGAAGCTATTTTTAAGTTCTGAGTTGCAAATTATTTTGCTTATTTTTATTCTTATTTGTTCAATATATTTCATTGTCAAACTATTTGATATTTTGTGTAACAAATACTCAAAGAATGGTTATACAAAGGATAGAAATGATCTATCAAGCTACTGTATACACTCCATTGCTTGTAATTAGTGATAGTCAAAAACTTTACTCCTGGTGCCTAATACATTTTATCAGTTACCCTTGATTTTTCTTATGAACTACTGGCAAGTGTCTATTGTTCTATAATCTTTCCAAAATTGTTTGGAAAGGTTATAGAACTAAATAACCTTTAGTTCTATAGGACTAAATTTTTTTTAGTTTGGCAGGTATCTGAGAGACCTCTTATAAACAAATTAGAGGCCCAGTGCATGAAATTCATGCACTGGGGATGAGGGGGACCCTCAGCCCAGCCTGTGCCCTCTTGCAGTCTGGGACCCCTCAGGGGACTGACTGCCAGCTTAGGCCCACTCCCCAAGGAATGGGGATGTTTAACTGATGGCTTAGGCCAGTCGTACACCCTTAGTGCTGCTGAGGAGGTGCGAGAGGCTCCTGCCACTGCCGCTGCACTCACAGCCATCAGCCCAGCTTGTGGCTGAGCAGAGCTCCCCCTGTGGGAGCACACTGACCACCAGGGGGAATCTCCTGCATTGAGCATCTGCCCCCTGGTGGTAAGTGCGTGTCATAGCGACTGGCCATTCCCGGTCATTTGGGTCAATTTACATATTACCCTTTTATTATATAGGATGCTTCTGGTTGTTCTATTGGCCACTGCCCTGCTACAGGAGTCCCAATCAGGAGCTAGATGGAACCAGAGCACATAGGCACACCACTCTGGCACCACCGATATGAAACAAAATAACCCAAATAATTACAAACACTGTCTGTCAACAGCTTCTGGTCAAAATGAAGAAATGTGAACACAGAAAGACACCTACTAAGAAGGGCTCCTGGTGACTAGCTTCTAATTTTAAAGAAGATTATTTTTCTCTTTATTGATTAAGGTATTACATATGTGTCCTTGTATACCCATTGCTCCCCCCTCCCAACTCATGTTCTCACCCCCCTGGTATCAGTGTCCATTGGTTAGGCTTATATGCATGCACACAAGTCCTTTGGTTGATCTCTCCCTCTTACCCCCCACCCTCCCTTACCTTCCCTCTGAGGTTTGATGGTCTGATTGTTGCTTCTCTATCTCTGGATCTGTTTTTGTTAATCAGTTTATGTTGTTTATTATATCCCAAAAATGAGTGAGATCATGTGATATTTATCTTTCTCTGATTGGCTTATTTCACTTAGCATAATGCTCTCCAGTTCCATCCATGCTGTGCAAATGGTAGGAGTTCCTTCATTTTTACAGCAGGGTAATATTTCATTGTGCAGATGTATCACAGTTTTCTAATCCACTCATCTGTTGATGAGCACTTAGGCTGTTTCCAAATTTTAGCCATTGTAAATTGTGCTGCTATGAACATAGGGGTGCATATATCCTCTCTGATTGGTGTTTCTAGTTTCTTGGGAAATAAAGAAGACCCTAGCAGCCATTCTAAACAGGGGGCTCTCATACAAGCTGCACTTTAGGGAGAAGCCTGCACTGAACTGTCTGCCTGCACTGTGTTCCTGCCATTGGGCCAATGCTTATAAAGGAGTTCCTGGAATTGTATTCAACCAATAGGATTGGGACTTTCCCTCTTCAATCAGAGCTGTACAATCCCCCATCAGCCTCTTCACTGACTAATCAGAGTATCTTCATTCCAACCACTTAGAACAGCGCTTTTTATACCAATCAAATGACAAGGCCTTGGAGCCCTCATTTGCATGATGACAGACAAATTGGAGACTGGTTTGGGGACATTGGTCTACATAATTCATCTCCTCTAGGGCTAGGGAAGTTCGCATTTTCTTTTGACCAAAGATTGAAAAGTGTTTCCCAGCTGGAGTTGAAACATCTAACATTTCTCACCAAAGCAGAGAAGGCAGGCAGTGCAGCAGGGCAGAATGGACCAGCTGGGTCTGAGCAGAGCAGAGCTGTCTAGCAAGAGCAGGACCTCCCTGGAGGGCTACCTTGCCCCAGGGCCACTGTCAGCCATGCTGTTCCACAGCCCAGCTGTTTCATGATTTGGCTGTAACACTTTCAAGTCGTTTCACAGCTGTGTCTTTCTCACAGTCCTGCTGTATCACAATGGAGCTGTTAGCACTGAATTATGTTCCCTTCTTCACCACACCCCGGACTGGGGATGCCCTTTGGCATTGAATTGGCACTAATGCTAATGGACCCTCACTAATAATCTCGTTTAAATTCATTACCTTTGAAAGACCCTATATCCAAATAGTCACATTCTGTGGTGCTGGGGATTAGGACTTCAAAATATAAATTTTAAGGGGACAGAATTCAGGCCGTAACAACTGCTAATAGTAAGAGGACATGCTGGATTAGATGTTGGAACAGGGAAAAGACATTAATTGGGAAAGTGGTGACGACTGAAATAAGCTTGGAATTAGAGCAACAGTCATATAGTAACATCGATGTCTTAGTTTTGTCAACTAAAAGCACCAGGGTCATATGAGATATTAACTACAGAGCAAACTGGGCATGCTGTCTGAAACACTGTACTGTGCTCTCAATATTTCAACCAAAATTTTCTCAGAAATGGGAAGTTCACTTAAAAAATTCGTGATTCATATTTTTCACACAAATCTGTGCTGCTCCCAAATTGGACACAGATATCAGGGAACTTTGAAATATTTTGCTGTCTCAACGCAACTTTATAAAAATATATGAGAGAAGCTGGGGTGGGGGAAATAATGAGTTACACCTGAGGCTTCCCAGAGTGAGCCGCAGACTCACATTGCTACAGAAACAGAGAGATCTGAAATCCCAGAGCCTTTGACTTTGGCTATTCAGTCCTGAAAATGAGGTAAATAAAGATGAGCAAGGCGGAGATCTCTATACTTTCTAAAGCCTTGTTCTCGTTCTCCAACTCCACTTCTTTCATTAAGAAGGAAATTTAGCACAGTTCTTACAAACAGGACATAAAATCAGACTGTTAGAACTCAAATCTTAGCCTTAAAAGCTTAAACAACTTATTTAATCCCTCGATGTCTCAGTTTCGTCATCTGTACAATAGGCATAATAATATGAATGCTTCTTAACATAACATGGGGCTACATCCCAATGAACTCATGGTAAGTTGAAAATATCCTAATTTAAAAATGCACTTAATACCTATGGGACATCCTAGCTTAGCTGAGCCAACCTTAAGTGTGCTCAGAACACTTACATTAGCCCACAGTTAGATGTAACACAAAGCTTATTGTAGAATCAAGGGTTAACTGTCTCATTTGATTCATCATGCAAATTACTTTTGTACCTTCATAAAGTCAAAAAATAAGTTGGGGGCAGTCTGCACCTATTTTGAGGATCTGTCAATAGAATTATATAAGAAAATGTATGTAAAGGACTTAGCACTGTGCTTAATTTAAAATGACTACTTATTAAGTTATTTTAACATAGTTTAATCATTTTAGTCATTTCCTTTGACTATGGCATTTGCAATTTATCTTCATGTATATTTACTAGTACTAACATGCACTATGATGGTACTATAGACTTTGTATTTCCCAGGTCTATTTTCATATAGAGCATCTTTTTCAATTCCACAACAATTAACAACAAAAGGTGGATGTATACAGCTGGTGTGCTTAGAGCAGGCTGTGTGCACACCCCTCACACTTTCTCTTCCTGCCCACATTTTCCAGCCTCCAGGGCAGATGGTTTGGGGCTATGTGATTGGGTTCTGGATCCTGATTGTGGGCAGAAATGAGGTACACTACCACCCAGCTTGGGTGTAAAGTCCACTGCAAATCCTACAATCCCCTTTCTTCTTCAAAAAGTGAGTTTGTATTGATTTTAGAGTTTATAGAGAGAAGAAAGGAGAGAAAGAGATTGAGAGAGAAACCTGGATCAGCTACCTCCTGCACGCCCCACTGGGGATGGAGCTGCAACCCATCATGTATATGCCCTGATGGAACTGCAACTGTTGGGTGCATGGGACAGACATTGCTCAGTCAGCTGAGCCACACTGGTGAGGGCTATCTGCTCCCTTCCTGTGGCAGCTCTGGAGGTCATGAGTTGAAGATACCAACATCCTATGAAGGACAATGCATCAATTCTGAGCCATCATTTGGAGAGAAGCTGCCTATGAGAGCTGCCTGACACAAACAGCCCATGACACAAACAAAAAATACTTCTTTTTATCTCTTCTGTGAAATAGGTTACTGCCAGAATGAATTGAGTCAATATAGGTAAAGCACTTAGATCAGTGACTGGCACATAATGAACACTCAGTAAATATTAGTGTTTATTATTATTATTATTATTATTATCATTAATACTCACCCAAGGATATTTTTTTCATTGATTTTTAGGGAGAGTGGAAAAGAGAGGGAAAGACAGAGAGAAATGTCAATGTAAGAGAAACACATCAAATGTTTGCCTCCTGCACACACCCTGACCAGAGCCCGGGCCAGGGAGGAGCCTGCAACCAAGGTACCTGCCCTTGACTGGAATTGAACTCAGGACCATTCAGTCCCCAGGCCAATGCTCTATCCACTGAGCCAAACTGGCTAGAGCTCGTGTTATTATTTTGCCTACCACCCTGCTCCTTATCAGATACATAGTAAAGACTCACTAAGTACTGAGTGATTAAATAAATAACGGGTTTTAAGTTGGGTGAGCCGATCTAGGATGCCTGCCAATTATGTGACACCTTTCCTTGAGAGTCTCTGTTTGCTCCCCTGCACCTGGGCCAGCCTGTGGTGCTTTGACCAATGGAGTATCATATAAGCGACACAAGTCAGTTCTGGGAACCCTAATCCACCGTGTGAGAAGTTTCTCTACACTGTTGGAGAATGAGAGGTGTCCAGTTGGAATCATTCTTCTCTCTGTCCTCTCTGGGCACTAGGCATGGGAGGTTGGGCCCTTTGGACAATCCAGCCACCAGGGACCTCAGCCAACACCATGTAAAGGAGAATTGCCAGCTAAACTCTGAATGAATTTTGCACTCACACCATTATGATACGTAATAAAATGGTTGTTATTTAAGCCCAATATTTAGGGAGTTTGTTATGGAATAGTGGGTCCTTGGGCTTACAGCTTCCTTCTTCAGAACCTCCAAGGAGCCAGCAGTGAAGAATCCAAGTCAAGGAAGGAGCAGGGAATGGATGTGCTTATGTCTTCCTCCAGGGGGCTCCACCAACATTTCATAGTGACCCTCTCCTCTCAGCAGCTCCAGGACAATTGATAAAAGCTACTCCTATATATTTTTTAACATAACAAAGGCAATTTGGTAGGATATAATAATGTAAATCAACTACATGGTGGCTCTTTATCCTGAAATCAACATCAGGAGTTTAACAGCAATGGATTTGTGACTCATTGGGACTGACAGCAAGAGCCTGAGAGTAGTCTATCCATGGAATTCTTCCTTGCAGACAGCCCTCTTTCCAAGCCTGCAGGGCACCTCACCCACAGCCATCATGACCCGTGACAGTCCTCAGGGTCTGGTCATGATTGCAGTCACTGCTGACCTTCTCTCTCTAATTTCATTGGAACTGATCACTCCACAAATTATGCTGCCTGCTAAATTCTTGCTCCTTCACTTGGCTGCCTGGGAGACCGCGCCTGGGGAGGTGGGCAGAGGGAACATGGACACTGGCTAAGAGAGGCTGCCCAGGGCACATAAAAAATGATGCGGGAGAGATGAAATCAATCAAGAAGTCAGTTCCCACAGAGCTGCCTGTGATAGCCAGCTCTCTTGCTTCACTCACACAGGCTTTGGAATCATACTTTATAGGATCCTGTGGTCTGAAATACTCCATAAATCTCTGCGTACCTTTCAGACCTCTGCTTTGTGTTTCACTCACAGGTCCTGACAGTGCCTGTTCGAGTGAGGAGCTCTGTGCGAGGCCAGCCGCAGCTTGGCCGGGACCCCTGAGCTCCGAGGGATAAATCTGTCAGTAGCTTGGCAGGATGGTAACCCCTCCTGCGCTTTGAGATGTGCACAGGGCTGGAGCCCGGGAAGATGAAAAGTCTGGGAATGTTTAATGACAACGACGCTTTCCAAAAGCACGAGGAAAGGAGCGTGTTCCAGGTTCTCCCTCACATCGCTTGCAGGAGCGATGCTAAAGCCAATCGACATTGTCCTGGCCATGGAAACTCCGGTACTGTTCCCAGCAGGCTTAAGGCAAAAGGCCTAACTTGAGACATCCATAGACTGGTCCATGGAGCTGGCATCATGCTGAGGCCCAGGACACAGGGCAGGAGGGTCGAGGGAAAGGCTACCACTGACAGAGCTTGTATTATGTGTCGTCCTTCAGGGGACACACCTGCCCATCTGTCCATCTGACCTTGCCAGGTGCATCCTTTAGACATCTCTGCAGCAGAGTGTGTGTCAGTGTTCTCTCAGTCGATAGAAGAGCAGATGCCCCCACTCTGCATCTGTATGTGTTGGATTTGTGGGGAGGGCATAGCCCAGTGGAAGAGAGCTCCATGCATGAGGCTGGAGGTGTCAGGGAGCACTGTGCCAGGATCTCTGGAACCCTCTGGCATCTGGAAGCTCCCTGGATTGACAGGACATGTGTCTCCTGGCTGCTTCTCCTCATGGCCAAGGCAGACCGCACAGAGTCCCCGGTGAGCTTTAAATAAGGATGCTCTGACTTTTTTTTCCTGTTTCCTCCCAATCTGTGCCCTCAGCTAGAAATCATAGACACTGTAGTGCAAAGGCTAATCCATAGCAGCATAGAAATGACTGAACTACCCCCTAGGAGTCTTAAATAATATAAGATGATACTCGGTGATCCAGTCTATTTTGATCAAATCTATTTCTAGTGATGGGATGTCAGACATTGTAGCAGGCACGTGAAGATATGTGGAGACCCCACATCGTTTGAGCAGGCAGCTCTCGATGCTAAGTGTAGACTGGCTCTGCCCTCTTCCCTCACACAAGTCACACATGCTCTCTAAGTCTTTATGTTTGTGAAAGCCAGACCCCAGTTAGGTTCCAATTGTGGGTCCTCCCCGTGAAGACACTCACTTCCCAGTGGATCCTGACTGTGCCTTTCAGTGCCTGCTGGCGCCTTTCAGTGACAGCATGATGCCCAGAGGAGCCAGTCCAGGTTCCAGTTCCTAGCTCTGTGACTTGGGGCACCTTGCATAACCTCTCTGTTCCTCATTTTCCCCAGTTATAAGATGAATCTGGAAAATGTCACGTGCCTCCTAGGTTTGTTGTGAGGGTGAAATAATATACTTGTGAAGCATGACGAGTAGTGCCTGCCTGCAATGTGGGAAGCATTCAGCTGGCAGAGGCTACTCCTGCGAAAAGCGAGTTCCTCCATCAGTGCCACCCCCCACTCTTGCTAGAGCCGCAGGTCTAACTTCACAGCCATTGACCCACTGAGCTGACTACTTTGTTTTGGGACGTGCATGTCAGTCAGGACCCATTCAGTCTAGGATCCTTAAAGAATGACTCCAACCACAAGTCCTTTGTGTTACAAAGCATCTTCCTGTCCAAACAGAACAGATAGAAGCAATAGTCACAAGCAGGAGCATTTAGGGAAGGATCCTAGCAATGTTTTGCAAAGACCCTGTGTGGGATGCTCAGCCGTAACTTACAGAGAAGTCTACCAAGAGGCTGAGCAAGCCCAGGGCGGAGGGGGCTCATGACTCAGTGCTCTCCTCTCCAGCCTGTCTACAGGCTTTGGGTCTCCCAGTCTGCCCCCAGCTCTGCGATATACTCATCTTCCCATTCTCAGTGACTGGCATTGAGCCCAGTAGTCAGTCACGTGGCCATGAGCATAAGGGGGTCTGTGTGTTTCTCTACTGTGGAGCACTCTATATTCCTTCTGCCTTGGAGATGGTCCAAAGGTTGCTCCCAAATCCAGCCTCATTAGGGTCAACCATTCCATAGCTTCGATGTAATCTCCAAGGAACCTCTGCAGAGACAGGCTTGCTACACATTCACTCCTAGCTACCCTCAGCATCGCAGGACATGTCATCCAGGATCCAGGGTAACGAAATCCTGCACAGGAAACACTCATCGCTTGGACAACATTTAACCAAAATATTGTTCCAACTGTGCTGTTATTTGGAAGTAAAAGATGACTTGCTAGAATGTAGTGAAAGGAAAGCTATATATAACTTGTTTGGATAGGGTTAACCTCTGCATGGACTTCCTTGGGGAATCGCTACATTTATCACACACCAAAACCATTAATGCCATGGCAGATTGCTCTACTCTAACACACACATGCTGTCATCATCTTGTAATAATGCAAAACCAAGATGTTAACTTGGGCTTGTGCAAACCCTTAATTTTGACAGTTCCAGCCAGCTCCATGCCCACTGAACTTAGAGTGCAAATCCACATATTATTTCTCAACTTTGATTCCCTTTTGTGGCTACATGAGGCCAAATATCCATGAGGAAACCCAAAAGCTATATTAAACATCCTGTTTTTAAAAATCCATATGTTTTACTTTGTCTAGAAGAGCATCTAGAATTTTTACTGCTTTTTTCTTCTCTCTCAGTGTTTGGGAGTCCATAGACCTATATAAGACCTCTGGCCATTCAAAACAGAGACCCGAAGCTTGAAAATGACCAACACACACCCCGAGGTGTGTGGTGCTGCCTCTTTCTGTCTCAGGCTTCATAGAGCAATCCTCGTGAGCCCGGAGACCATGGGACATGGCTGTCTGGAGAGTTGGAGCTAAGGGACCTCGGGGACATGGGATCATGGTCAGTTCTTAGCAACACCTGTTGGGCAATTATTGAATGTTGTGTGACAAAGCCTTGTTCTCAGATAAATTTTGATGTGAATCCTGTTTTTTACAAAAAGAAAGGCATGCAGGAAACCTCCAGTAGGGCATAGCTGACTGGTCAGGCACAGCTTAACAGTAACATTATAAAGTGAAATAACAGGCTTCAAATTCTGCTTCTATATGTGACCTTCCTACCCAGGAGTCCCCAGGGAATCCCTTCCTATAAGATGATTTCATCTTACTCATCTAATTAATATTCAAGACCTACCACTGCTCGGTGATGAGAGTTCACTCCATGCTCCTTCCTTTCCTGACCACCATCCTTACTGTGCCTTCATCTATGCCATATGACCTGGAATTCTTTCTCGGCCCTGAACTTTAGTTTCCCCATCTGTATAATGGGGATGTATTTTCCTAGGATTTTTTAAGGATTCAATGCCACCGCTTAAATAAGGAGCTTAGCTTGTACTATATTAATTCATGTTATAGCATGTTGATACTTCATTTCTTGTTGTTGCATATTGATACTACATTGATTGTTATGTGAAATATTCTATTTTATGGAAATGCCATATTTTGTTTATCCACTCACCATTGATAGATGTTTGGATTCTTATCATTTTTCAGCTATTACAATACTGCCTGTATGAACATTCTTTTAGAAGCTTTTGTGTAAACATGTGTTTTTTTCTTGGTAACATACTTAGAAGTGCAATTGCTAGCTTATATGATAACTCTATGTTCAACATTTTGAGTTACTATCAAACTGCTTTTACCAAGTGGCAGCACCATTTACATTTCTATGAGCAATGGATGAAGATGCTAATTTCTACATATTCCCTTGGGTACTTAATATTGTCCATCTTTAAAAAAAAATTACAGCTATCTGAGTGGTTGTGAGGTGAGAGCTTGTGGTTTGGATTTGCACTTTCCTAATGACCAATGATATTGAGCATCTTTATTATGTTTATTGGCCAATTATATAACTCCAAATGCTTTATCCATTTTCACTGAGTTATTTGTCTTTTTATTTTTTGAACTAGTGGCCTAGTGCACAGATTTGTGCACATTGAAAGGAAATTAATTAGAAGAAATATTTTAATATCACTATTCACCCTTTCTATATAAATGAAGTGTCAACCAAATTCACGATCGACAATGACAGGTGGAAACTCATGCGTGTGACTGGCACAAGCGAGAGCTTTACATGTATGGCACATGTGCAAGTCAACTTAGCCATATATATATATATATATATATATATATATATACACACTAATAAAAGCGAAATATTAAAATTAACTGTTTCTCCGAGACAGGGTAAGCCACGCCCACCAGCCAATCAGAGCGGCTATATGCAAATTAGCCCAGCCAACATGGCGGCCACCACTCCCGGACCTGAGTATACAGCCCTTTCCATTGCGGCAGGAGCGAAAGTGAAGCTGAGCCCTTCAGCTCAGCTCCGATTAAACTGCCTCTAGCGAAACACAGCTTTGAAACAATGTAACAATCATAGAATCCTCTGGAGCTGAAGGAAAGAGCAGCTCCGGCCTAACCAGTAAAAGTAACAATTGTTTCATTATAGACACTGCGAGGTGAAGCAGAGGAGGCTTCGTTAGTAGTTAGAAGGCCGCCTTAAAGGAACAGTGTATCAATTATAGAAGATGACCCCAGGCCTTCAAGGAACAGTATCAATTATAGGCGATAAATCAC